>JACCIX010000636.1:0-102621 GCA_025506515.1 Flaveria trinervia
AGCTGTTGTGACAACTACTGATCACTTTGGTCTTCAGTGTGGTTCTTCAGTACTTTACTTTCAGACTTTGTCTTCAGGCCTTGTAATCAGCTGATGTCTTCAGCTGTTGTGATCTTCTTCAGCAGTTGTAATGTCTGTGGGACTTAGAGGTTTTCCTGATCAGGCTCATCGGTTCTTTTGGTCCAACACCAGGAGGCCACCTGACCGAGAGATCGAGTTTCAGATTGATCTGATACCGGGTTCCCAACCTATTGCCAAGGCACCGTATTGGTTGGCTCCAACTGAGATGAAAACGTTGATGGAGCAGTTGCAAGAGCTGTTTGATAAGGGATTTATTAGACCGAGTATCTCCCCTTCGGGTGCTCGGTCCTGTTTGTGAAGAAGAAAGACGGTAGCATGAGGATGTGTATTGACTACCGTGAGCTGAATAAGTTGACGATAAAGAACCTCTACCCCTTACCAAGAATTGATGACTTGTTTGATCAGCTTCAAGGTGCCAGTTGGTTTTCAAGGATAGACATTCGATCTGGTTACCATCAATTGAAAGTGAAGGAGCAGGATATCCCTAAAACAGCTTTTCACACACGTTATAGTCATTATGAGTTTCTTGTCATGTCTTTTGGTTTGACCAATGCGCCAGTTGCTTTTATGGATTAGATGAATTGAGTGTGTCGGCCGATGTTGGATAAATCAGTGTTTGTGTTTATTGATGATATGCTGATTTATTCGAAGAGCGAGATAGAGCATGTCGGGCACATTCGGGTGGTTTTGGAGGCGTTGAGGAAGGAGAAGTTGTACTCCAAGTTCTCCAAGTGCGCATTTTGGTTACGCAAAGTTCAGTTCTTGGGTCATGTGGTGAACCCTGACGGGATTATGGTGGACCCGGCAAAGGTGGAAGCGGTGACGCAATGGAAGTCTCCAAAAACGCCATCCAAGATTAGTAACTTCTTGGGTTTGGCGGGCTATTACAGAAGACTCATCCAAGACTTCTCTAAGATCACCTCTCCACTAACCAAATTGACTTAGAAAGATGTGAAGTTCGTATAGGGTCAAGCTCAAGAGAAGGCATTTGAGGAGTTAAAGGCGAGGTTGACTCAAACACCCGTTCTGTCATTTTCTGATGGAAATGAAGATCTGGTGGTCTATTCTAATGCTTCCTACTCGAGGTTGGGGTGTGTGTTAATGCAGAGAGGGAAGGTTATAGCCTATGCATCCCGACAGTTGAAGGTTCATGAGGTCAATTACCCTACTCATGACTTGGAGCTAGCAGCTGTGGTCTTTGCGTTAAAGATTTGGAGGCACTATCTTTACGGGACGAAGTGCATCATATTCACTGACCACAAGAGCTTGAAGTACTTCTTCGAGCAGAAGGACCTGAACATGAGGTAGAGACGATAGTTGGAGCTCATAAAGGATTATGATTGCAAGATCTATTACCATTCGGGCAAAGCCAACGTGGTGGCGGACACCCTTAGCTGAAAAGAGAGACCCGAGCCGGTTTGGGTAAAAGCATACCAGTTGACCATGACCTCTGCTGTGATGAAGCAAGTCAAAGAGTTTCAAGATGAGGCATTGAAAGAAGATCATCTTAACTCTGAAAGAATGAGAGGTCTAGTTGCGGATTGGGTGAAAACACGCTTGGTGTTAGAACCCGATTTGGACGAATGTGGATTCCTCGTTTTGGGGATCTACGCATGAAGATCATGGATGAAGCTCACAAGACTCGATACTCCATTCATCCTGGTGCCACAAAGATGTATCAAGACATAAAGAAAGACTATTGGTGGCTGGGTATGAAGCGCGATGTGGTGGAGTATGTGATTAAATACCTTACTTGTCTACAAGTGAAGGTCGAGCACCAAAAGCCGTATGGGAAGATCTAACCTTTGGATATACCGAAGTGGAAATGGGAGCATATCACCATGGATTTCATTACTAAGCTACCACATACCCCGAAGGGGTATGATGCCATATGGGTGATAGTTGACCTTTTGACAAAGAGTGCTCACTTCCTACCGATCCACGAGACATATTCATCTGAGAGGTTGCCAGATCTATTCATCAAGGAAATTGTAACTCTTCATGGTGTGCCGGTGTCTATTGTGTCTAATCGTGACACCCGGTTTACCTCAAAATTTTGGAAGAAATTCCACGATGCTATGGAGATGAGGTTGCATATTAGCACGGATTATCATTCTCAGATAGATGGTCAGTCAGAAAGGACCATTCAGACCTTGGAAGATATGCTTCGTGCTTGTGTTATCGATTTTGGAGGAAGTTGGGATGACCACTTATTGTTAGCTGAATTCTCATATAACAACAGTTATCATGCCAGCATTGGTATGCCCTTTATGAGATGCTATACGGTAGGAGATGCCGAACACCGTGTGTTGGGATAATATTGGTCAGAAAGAGTTAGGAAGCGTCGAGGTGATCGAGGCTACGACTGAGAAGCTTGAAAATATCAAGGCCTTCATGAAGGCAGCCAAAGATAGACAGAAGTTGTATGCTAATAAACGACGTAGATCGATTGAGTTCCAGGTGGGTGATAGGGTTATGTTGAAGGTCTCTTCTTGGAAGGGTATCATTCAGTTTAGAAAGTGGGACAAATTGAGCCTGAGATACATAGGGCCTTTCCGAATCATTGCTAGAGTAGGAGAGGTGGCCTATAGGTTGGAGCTACCAGATGAATTAAGTGGAATCCACCCGACATTCCATGTATCTCATCAGAGAAAATGTTTGGCAGATGAGGATATGGTCGTACCACTAGAGGATATTGAGGTAGATGAACGGCTCAATTATGTGAATCAACCAATGGCGATCAATGATCGAAAAGAGAAGAGACTGAGGAATAAAGTGGTTCCTCTTGTGCGTTTACAGTAGAAGCACAAGAAGGGATCCGAGTCTACGTGGAGACTGAAGAAGAGATGAGACAACATTACCCACGTTTGTTTGAGGAATAACAGATTTCGGGGACGAAACGTATTTAAGGGGGGTGGACTTGTAACAACCAGTTGTTTTCTTTGAAGCCGACAAAAGAAGGAAAAGAAATAAAGCCCAAAGTTGAGGGACCAAACTTGCCAAAACGGGAAACACCTTGAATGAGTGGGAGTATAAGAGGGGAAGGCAGCCCACACCCTCGCCCACACTTACAAAATTCGCCCAAAAGAGAAAAGAGAGGGAGAAAAAAGGTTTCAAGCTTCGGTTTTCATGGATTCAAGCGTGAAAGTTGAGATGTAGCGGGTTGGATTGAAGCTCTACTCGACGGGGTTGTTTGTGTGAGTTCTAAGACCCCTCTTTTACAAGATTTCAACTGATTTGGGGTTGGAACACATAGTAAAACCCATTTTTGAAATATGTGTGTTGAACCCGTGTGTATGTGTTTGTGTGTGATGCGAGTGGGGTTTGTTTCGGGCTTGTGCGTGCTTGAATGGTGTTGTTGTATGTGTTTCTAAGGTTTAGGATGGTTGATTTGAGCTTAGAACAGGTTTGAGAGGGTTTTAAGATCGAAAAGTGTAGATTGGGTTCGGGATGAACTGCATTCTACACCAGTAGGGCTATGCGACCGAATGGCATGCGGCTGGAGGTCATGCGACCAAAAGGAATGCGACTAGGGTCCATACGCATGTGAGTCGTGCGACTGAGGTCCATATGCATGTGAGTCGTGCGACTGAGGTTCATTCGCATGAGAGTCATGCGACTGAGGTCCATACGCCTAGGAGCTCATCCGCATTGGGTCCATTCGCATAGGATCCATCCGCATTGAGTCCATTCGCCTGGTGTTCATTCGCCTAGTGTTTAGTTGCCTGGGAGGCCATGCGACTGAAGGGTGCCCATACGCCCAAGTAGTGCTTGTGCGCCCGAAAGAGCATAGTTTAACTTTTTGACTTTCGGGGAGATGCGTAGAGGTAGGCTTTGACTAGGGAGGTTCCCGGGGGTTCATGTAAGCCGAATTTTGAGGTCATAGACGTTATGATGGACATGAGTGATGATGTATGATGTTGCATGTTTATGCATGATGGTATGATGTGTATGTTATGTATGTATGTTGGTGCCGTGTATGGCGATGTTTGTATGTTTATGTTGATGTTCCTTGTTATGTATGTTTATTTACCTTGGCTTTAAATTTAATGTTAATGATCAAAATGAAAATTATTATGTAACGTAAAATGGAAGATAATGAAAAGAGGAACGAAATGAAGAATGCATGCATTAATGAACAAACGAACGTAAGAAGGCTTGCAAGCAAATTTATGGAGGTTCATACTCAATGAGAAGTGTTAGCTCAACCGTGTGCGGGTTAGCTACCCCATGAGGATGCACACTGGGGCTTGATCCGTGTGATCAAGCATATGTATGGAGGTTCACACCCAATGAGGGGTTGTCAGCTCAACTGTGTGCGGGTTAAATACCCCATGAGGATGCACACAGGGGTCCAATCTTTGTGATTGACCAGATGTATGGGGTTCTTGTCGCTTAACCTTAAATGAATTGCTTGGTGCTCTAGAGGGGGGTTAAGCACATGACATGACCTAGATGAAAACGAAAGATAACAAATGTACGAAATGAACGATGATGAAGATAATAACTATTATCTATGTGTACGTATGATGTGTGATCACGTTCTAAGACAGTGATGATTTGAAAGAAAGTAAATGACGGTTTTAAACGAAAGATAAAGTATGTTTTATTATAAAACTAGAACTCACTCAGCAACGCTAACTTTTATATGTTTCCAGTTGGCAGGTAATGTTGCTGAGGATGGCACGGGGCGACTACTCAGCTCTTTCGGATGACATCTATTTTTATAATGCTTTTGTGATGTAATGCAACATGTATTTTGTAACTTGATAACGATGTATTGTTTTGCAAAAGCTTTTCTAATGAATGAGATGTCTATTTTGATGATTCCGCTGCAATGTTTTTCTTTAATTTAATAAAAATATATGTTTTATGTGCAATGATTGAACAGCTGTAAGCGTACCGGGAACAGGGTTTTACAATGTTCATTAATGCCCGTTTGTGAAAGTTTGATTATATGTTCGTTTATGTTCATTAATGTGTTCAATTATGTTCTTAATTTTTGTGTTTGTTATTTTTATGACAATATGTCAAGTGTTTTTTGATATTATATTACATGTTTATTTACTTCTTGTAAATCTTGTGATGAAAATATTGATTTTATTCGAAAATAAATATGTGATGATTTGTATTCGATTTTGTTCATTGAGTTCTTTGTGTTCACCATGTTCATGAGCATTTGTTTGTTTTCGTTTGCGTTTGGTAAGTGTTTGTGAATTGTTATGAACATGATCATTTATTTGATGAACGAACACGGACAACAAAACTCATTCGGTAAATGTTCGTGAACAGTTCATGAACATATTTATTTCTTAATGAACGAATATAAACAAGACTTTGTTTGTGTTCGTTCGGTTCGTTTGCAGCCTTAATCACAATATAAACATCCTAGACCTAACCACGATATGCAAAAATCATCTATACTCATTCAACAATCTCTTTAGTTATTTATTTATAGTTTTCTTAGATTTTATCATTTATCTTAATAATAATAATAATATTATTATTTAGTTGATTCTCTCAATTATTCATCCCAATCATCTGTTAAAGCACAATGACAATTAGAACCCTTTAACATCAAATACTATTAAAGGTTGGTTGGGACTTTTAGAAACGATCACATATCTTTGGAATAATAGTGGTGCATGAATCCCAAAGTTATGATTAAATGTTTCCACTATAATGGGACCATGAGGATGGGTGATGCTATATTAAATAGCACGTGGGGTTCACATGCTTCTTCCACTATAATCTTGACAAATTGAATAAATCATGTTCGCTTACATGTCAACATGTTTTTGCCATTCAAATGAAATACTACCAAAGCCTTATCCTACATAGTATTTTTCATGCTACTAGAAATTAAACCAATGGTAGAGTCTCATCTTGAACAATATTTTCATTTTAAGTTTTGTAATGATCTATGAAATGGAACTTATACATAATTACTTTAGAAAATTTACTTCTGGTTTAGGAGATTGTGATAGCATATTATTGGTTGTCGCATCTGTTTTAAATTAACAAAATTTTTTATGTAAATTATTTGTAAATTATGCATATTATGCATATTAACACACTAAGAAATGTGATTTCTTTTATTCTTTATGTAAATTATTTGTAAAATTTACAATTAATTTCTAATTATGTATCTTTTCCAATTTATATACTATATAGCCAAGATATCAAAACTTTAATATATTTTTTTATGTTAAATTATTACATTGTGGACAAAGCTAAATATTTATATATAACAAAATCAAATTTAAAAGGTTAAAATAACTTTCCTTTAACTTTTTTATTCCAATTAATGTATTAAATTTACTATAAACGTCGGTGGATATTTTCTTTTCTTATTCCCTCTCTATTTAATTAAAATGTGATGGTTTTAATGGTAAATTTATTACTACCTGCATAATATTTAAAACGCAACTCAAAGGATTAGAAGAGTTTTCATGTTTTCTACTCTGGCCACATGAGTTTTACATTTTGTGGTGTGTAGGTATTGTATCAGGTACAAACAAGATATGCATTCACCTACCAATTCTTTATCGACTTATGATTTTGTTGTGAGAGAGAGAAAGAGGCACATGGTGGTGCTTTTGGGGTTGATATGTTAATAATAATGCATATTAATAATACATATTTCCCCATATTTAGTGTGATTTTTGGTTAAAAACTCATTTATTAGTCACTTATTGATATTCTAATTGAACATTGTAGTGTCTGGTGGAAACTAGATGATTTTGTGAAAAGAAACCAAAAGTTGAAGAAGCTTATGAAGAAAAACTTACTATCACAATTGTTTAATTTGAACATAACTGTGTTAGTTTGATGGGTTTGTATGATATCTGACAACCGACACAACTGTGTTAGTTTGATGGGTTTGTATGATATCTGACACCGACACAACTGTGTTTTGAAGACACAACTGTGTTCGGCTCAGTTACAAGTTTTATACCCAGTTAACCCCCATTTAGAAGATATTTACTTTTACACACAACCTAGTTCTCTCAAGTCTCTTAGGTGATTTTGGGCAGAACTTTGAAGATTAAAGGCGAAGATTGAAGATCGAGCATTTTCAAAGGAGATTCATCATCATACAATCCACCATGTTTTCTTCCAATTCTATGATTTTGGGTGATTTCAGTTTGAAACCTCTAGATCCACCATGTTTTCTTCCAATTCTATGAGTTTGGTGTGGTTTTTGTAAGCTCTATAGGCTAAATACTCTTAATCACTTACATCAGATGAAGCTTAGCATATTTTGACATGTTGTATGAAACTTTTGATGATGATTAGGTCAATGTTTATTACAAAGTTATGTTTGTTCTTCAATGATTGTGTATGCTTGTGTGAAATTGATAAATTGAATCTTGTGGGTGTTATAAGCATTTATTGTTGGAAAACTTTGTGTTTTAGAATATTTATTCATGAAATGCATACATTAGTGTGTGGTTTATGACATTTGACTAGGAATGATAAATGGTGGTTGATTATTTAGTCAAGTTGAATAAGTGGGCATCCTTATACATGGGTTTGTGAAAACCATTGGTTTTTTATGATTATCTTCTAATTTTGTTTATGTATAACTATAGATAATGCTTAAATTTATGGTTTGTGTATTCGTGTTAGGACATTCATATGTTGAAGGACTTATATGGATATTGTTACATTACGCATACTAAGGTGGTTACCATGTGTTCATCATGATAGCTTTCCAAAGATTTGTGGGTTTGGTATCCTTGATGAGAGTCCAAACGATCTTTAACATTGACCTAATATTATCATTGGTTCTTCATGGCATAACTTTTGGTGGCTATTGTGTGTTTATCATTCTAGCTTTTCAAAGAGTTATAACTAGATAACCTTGACATGAGTCTAGTTTATATCCATGTTTCATGTGTAGAAAATGATCCCACCATAGGTTCATACATGTTGTCATTGTTTTGCTAAGAGGATTCAAAGTCTAAGTGATATCTTTCTCTGATTGATTATCTTCATCTTTGTAAACTTTCTTCAATTAGTTTAATTGTTAGCTAAATTAGTTAATCATAATATTCACCAATCATCTGTCATTGGCTATATAATGATAAAGGCTTAGTATCAGGAGCTCTCGTGTCCATGAATCGATACTTGGTTCTTACGAAAAGCTATACTACTATCCAATGTACACTTGCCTATTGTGTGTGTAGTTAGTCATAAGCTGAATCATTTTATAATTTTAGAGCTTAATTGTGTAAAATCTATTGTTAAATCAAACACACATCAACGATGGTGCTGGAGGAATCACCACCAGTGTTCTCTGTTGTTTTGTCTGACATAATTCATTTCTTGATGTGTTCCTAATTGGTCATGGTTTCTTTAAGTATGTTGGGTCTGTGGTCGTGGATTTGTATTGTCTGAGACATTTTTGTGATTTCAGATGTTGGTTGGGCACACACGAGACTAATTTAATGTTTATAAATGTCAATGTGGTTGCCTTTGCAGGATCAGTGTTTATCACTTAAACACAGAGTTTTCACTCAAACTCACCTACAACAGCACTCGGATAAATGAAGAATCAATAAGAGTTGATCACAATATAAAAAGTAACTAAGAACACAGAGATATAATTTTCAAGATACTTTTATATATTGATTCTCAACTCAAAATACAAAGACTCTTACAAGCAGATGATCTGTGTGTTTCAATGAGTTACAAGGAGAACCTATATATAATACTAACTACAGCCGGATATACTTTGATACCAGCTGGGATCCTATAGCTAAAGTCTATACTACAAGACTAAAGATTAAGGTATCTCGGATAAAGTCTTATTTGACATTTAATAGTCAGGACATGTCCCTGACTTACCTTTTGTCACCAACTAAAGTTGGTAACATGTACTATCATGAAAAGGTGAACAGTGAAATAAAGTATGGTCAACAACATGGTTCTTCAGGAAGAATCCATGCTTATCAGAAGTCTGCAGCGGAGTGTCAGAGACCATACTTGTGTCCACTAGTTCATAGCAGTGTCTTCTGAAGGTTAAATGGCTTCAGAAGAGTAAGTACTTCCGAAGCCACTTTATACTTCGGAGAGGCTGCTTCTTCCAAGACTTGGAGACTTCTTCTCTTCATCATACTTCGGAAGTGATCTTCAATTTATTCTTCTAAGTCTTGAACATCGGAAGTATGCATTTGTCTTCGGAAGTAGAGTTCTGTCTTCGGAAGTTGGACATTCCCTTTGTCTTCGGAAGAACTCTACAACCTTCGGAAGTTCCATGATAAGCTTCGGGTTTGCATGCAGCACCAAAATAACTTAAGTGATATAGTTTTGGTTGCATTAGCCTTCTTCTTGATCCAACAACTCCCCCTAGACTGATGCTACCAAAACTTCACTTGTCTCGACTTCTCAAAACTTTCAGCACCAAGGAGAGTAAATATTTTTCTGTCTCTTTGTTCTTCCCTGATGTGGTGCAGAGAAGCTTGTACAGATCCTTGGTAGATAGGAAATCCAGTCTGTCACCTTGGATAACATGTACCCTTTGTTGTCGCCCTCTGAAAAGAGTTAGTTGATGGGAACTATAATCATATTCCCAACGAACTATAGGTTCCAATTCAGGACCTTCCACCATCTGTAGAAGGCAGTACCTTTGGTGGGAGATCTTTCCTTGTCTTCCTTTCTTCTCAACTTCAACTCTTCTTCAATCTTTGCCTTTGCAATTAACTCAGCTAGATGAAGACTGCTGAGATGATTTCTGATGAGTGCAGCAGTTTCAGAGTTGGAGGGGTTGGAGAATGGCTTCTTTGCTAGCTCAGCAATGTCGAACCTGCTGGAGTGTAGCAGAGAGGTTGCATTGAGTCTATTGACTTCTTCATTCTCTTTTTCCATAACAAAGTTGTGAGAAGGTTCATCAAACCTCCACTGGATTATCTTCCTTCTAGGCACAAGAGACTGACTAGGAATCTTGTCCTCTTTCTTTGTATCTAGCAGAGTCACCAGTTTCCTTCTGAGCTTCTTCTCTTCATCATTCAAAGAGTCTGAGTTGAGTCCCAGAAGTCTCGCAGCCTGGTCTAAAATTCCTCTAGGCAAATCAAGGAATTTATCTCTTGTGAGGGAACTTGAAGAACCATCAACATAGATGATGTTGATAGAGTGTTCTACACAAGAGACTTCACTCAGAGTAGTGCAGTTCACGAGCTTTGTCTTGATTGCCTTAAACTCCTCAAGGGAGAGATGTTGAGAAGGCTGAGGGGATGGTCTGGATGGTAATTGGGCAGGTTTAGGTTCAGAGGTTCTGGATAGTGTTTTGGGTTGGATGATGGGAAGTTTGGGTGGTTGAGGTGAGGGAGTAGGTGAGGGTAGTGATGTGGGTTTAGGGTGAAGGTTCAGGTTTAATGGTGAATGGTAAGGGTGAAGGTTCAGGTTGTGGTTGGGTGGTAGTAGTAAAGAGCATCCCTTTTACCCTTCTATACATCTCTTTTCTTTTCCCCATCCGGATGTCAGCCTTAATTTCACTGACAATCCATTGGAGTGTCCTTTCAGACATAGGACCCACCTGCCTCCCAGAGAATCCATGAGCCCGAAGATAGTCCTTCATCCAGGCTTTCTCAGTGAGCTTCTTGGAGGCAGTGACCCTGGCTTCTTCTTCCTTCTTCTTCTTCTCTCTGGCCTTTTCTTTTGCAGCCTTTTTACTTTCTTTCTCCATTTGATCCTGCTCTTTGTTATAGAGCCAGAGGATCATATCATCATTGTGTGGAGAAAGTTCTTGAAGCTCAAAGCCTCTGGAGAGTAGGAAGTTCACCCTGTCTCTCCTTAGCTGCAATTCAGCCTCCTTCTGTTTCTTTTCCTCTTCTTTCTCCAAGGCCAACCTGGCTTTTTCCTCAAGTTTCAGCCTGGTTGCCTTCTCCAGATCCACTAATCCTCTAATGGTAGCAGGAGTGTTTCTTCATTGGTAGCTCCCATTTCAATGAGCTAGTCAATTATCTGCTCTCTTCTTTTATTGATGACAACCTCCTGATTGGAAGCAGTTGCTTTTGTACTGGCAGCTAGCAACTTCTCAGTCTGAAGTCTTCCTTTCTTCTTGAGTTTGTCAATCTTCTCCTCTTCCTGAAGCTCTTTACAGTCATCTTCCTTTTTCCTTTGTCTTTTAAGATCCCGACTGTGGTGTTTCTTGGAGAGAGGTTTCTGATTGTGAGAGAGCAGAGATGGTGTCTGGGATGGAGGTAGAATTAGAAAGTCCTCACTGCTCACCTCAGATGCCATTTCCAGGATTGCATCTGTGATGATTAGTTCCTCGGACATTTTGAACAGTCCTTCCGCAGCTTCCATTTCAGCTTCGGAAGATTCAGCTTGTTCTTCCGAGGCTTTAACTTCAGCTTCGGAAGTTGGAGGAGATGCAGATTATGTCCCAACTGTTTCAATTGCTGGGCCATGAGTCCCCATTTCCCCTTCGAATTGAATCTTGGGTTCCATGTGGACCTTAGGTTGACCAACTTCTTCCACAGTGGTAGAAGGTGCAGTCAGCCTCTGAAGCACTTCAGCTCCAAAGTAGATCATTGCAGCATCATGGCTTGGCTGCTCAAGGAGGATCTTAACAGAAACTTGGTGAAGAGTCTATAGAGATCACTGAGCATCCTTGGGTCAATCTGAAGAATAACGTGAGGTGGCTCAGCTGCTGAGATGATGGGAGAAGAAGATGTTGAAGTTGAAGGTTGGCTCTGTGGTTCCTCATGTGTTTGTCTTTAAACATTCTCCCCCTTTTTGGTAGCATCATCTTGAGAGCTAGATGAGCTAGAGGAAGAAGTCAGTGAGACCTGAATAGGTACATTCCTAACAGACCTCTTTGTCTGTTTCTCAGCTAGTTGAGCCTTGAGATTGTCAATCTCAAGTTGCTGAGTGGCAGACCTTGCTTCTAAAGTCCTAACCAAGGATTCAAGGTTGAGACTTTAGATAGAAGATCTTTAACAAGGAGTTGCATGCTTCCCTCATCTTCTTTTGAAGAATCACGGGAAGATGAGGTAACATACCTAGTATGTTCAGCCTCACCACCAGATGTGGTTTCTTGGCACCCTAGTTTCCCATGCTCAATGATGTCTCTTTCAGAGTCATCAAAGGGCTTGGTTGCCGTAGATTCATTCTGAGAGATGTTACCACTGTCCACAAGGTCCATTGAGGCACCTTCTGTAGTGGAAGCTAAATCTACATGAGTCCCCTCCACATCAATGGGACTCACCTCAGTTATTGATTGCTGATAAGGGCTAGAGATAAGGATTTCTCCGGCTCTGTTGATCTTGAAGTGGGTATTGTAGATCAACTTCATTGCCATGGAGAGATGTTATCTCTTCATCAGTTTTGAATAGAAGGTCGGTGAAAGATAGGGAGGTTAAACCTACTGACTCGGGACTTTGGTCAATGTCTATAGGCATTGAGCCTCTGGTGGGGTTGTCCCTTGTTGGCATCTCAGAAGAATGTAAATACTCATTTTGAGGGCTGTTGGTTTGGGTATCGGGCTCATGGTTTGAGACTAAGGAGACTCAAAGCCCAAACTGAGGTCGAAAGAGAAGGATGGAGAGACCTCTGATTGAGTGGGAGCCCATGTTCCACTCTAGTCTTTTAGATTGAACAGGCGGAGCTTGTTCAATCAAAGTAGATTGAACAAGGGTTCGTTTGGGGTGTCTTTGATAAGTGATCGTGATGGGTGGAGAAGGTAGTGTTGGCATTGTGGTGGTGGTTGCTGGTGTGGGTTTATCACCTGTGGGGTGAACAGGGATGTCACCAGGAGCTATGCGCTCAATCATACATGGAAGCAGAATAGTGTACCTTCCAGTGAAGTTGGTGGATACCTTATTTAATGTCTTGAAGATGGTAGGCCGCATGTGGGGAACAGTCAGAGCAGCTGCACAGAAAAGCATGCTCTGGTCCAACTCATAGTTGATTATGTGTTGAAGGAATCTAGGATACATGAAGAATGTCTCCCTTTGTAGATTCCCTATCAGATTTGAGAACACAATCATGAGTAATTGAAGCGAAGGCCTCTCACCAGTCCATGAACTAAGCATCCTAGTTCATAAGGGATTTGATCCGATCCTCCGGATTTGTTGGACAAGCAATGAAGAACAACATGCAGGAGGAACTTCCAATTGTAGGAGAAGTTGAACTTGTAAACAGTCGACCTACTGATGTCTCCACCATATCCCATTAGGATATAAGTGCTATCCAAATCTTCCTTTGGGAATTCAGTAGGAGCTCCTTCATCGTGAAGCTCAAGGTGCTCCTGATGAGTTGTTCAGTTATGATCAACTCTTGTCCACAGATGTTGGACCGCAATACACGAATCCCATTTACGGTTTCAACTTGACCATTTCCCCAAAATTCAGCCATTTGGTTGGAGTAAACAGTGGGGTTAATGGTAAGGGCAGTGTAGTAGGTTGATTGGGTGAGAAAGGAGATGATTTTAGAGAAGTCAGCATCTCTTGAAGAATCAAGAAGTGCGACTTGGTTGTTGTTAGGATCTGGTATTTGACCAAACACCAACTGATTAACGTGTTAAAACAAACCAAATAGTGCGGAATCCTATTTGATTGACAATCCAATCAGTGAGAACGCATGTAGAAACAATAATGTATTGAAACTAACGTTAAGAATCGATTGAGAATCGATCTATAGCATTCTATGAACTTGGAGTACGAACTTGGAGGCTTCTGGATGGCTAGGGTACGTTTGGAGTCGAAGTGGATTTAATGCTTACGTTTTCCATGAATTAGGTGTATTTATAGGTTAGGATTGCTCATTCGGGCGACTGAACCATTAGCATGGTTCATTCGTGCGATTGAGCCATGCGGTTGATCGATTCGCACTACTGAGTGTTCAGTCGTGCGACTGAGTCAGACGCATGAAGTTGTTCAGGCGTATGGACTATTTAGGCACATGGACACTCAATCGCATGGCCATTTGGACGCATGACCACTGTTGGGGCGTATTGTCCAGTCGAACGCATGAGAACTTCACTTCACCAAGTTTGAGTGTATTCAATTTCTAACATTATGTATAACACTTCAAACAATCACAAACATATATAATTAAGTCAATATGCGTTAAACAACTCATTAATGAAATATTAAACCAAACAATTTGTATTTCATTAAGTACCTAATAGTTACATAAGTGTAAGACATATTACATTCAGATCAGGATCTAGGTACATATATGTATCAACAAACTCCCCCTTGGACCTAAATCTATCTATTGTCTAACATCTTTCATGATTTCCTCAAACTTTTTGTACTTAGCTTCTTTGGTAACTCCTGTGTTTATCTCAAAAACAAAACAGAGTCTTATCACCTTTTGGAACTGTAAAGCTTGTACAATATCCTGAGGGTCGTAGAACAGTGGCCACTTGTATAAAGTATAAACATCTTGTGCTGACAAGTTGGTGAGCCACATCGGGTCAAACACCCTTATGGTTTCTGACAGGATCAGTGATCTCAAGTTTGATGGATTAGAGTGTAACGCAGCGGAATAAGAACAAGAATTAGATAAATTATAGCAAGAATTTGATATTCGTATGCATTAAAAACAAATACGGGTGTAACGAGAGAATATATTTCTGTGAAAAGGAATGTTTCAATAATATCAAATGTTTCTGCTCAATCATTCACCGATTACAATTAGGTTGACACTCCTTATATAGAGTGCAATCACTGCTGATATCACGGGATAGTGACATCTGGCAGATTTGTTACAAAAATAACTAAAACTTAACAAACTACTGAAATGTTCACAACTACTGAGAACATATCAGAGTGCTAAGTATAAACATAAAACTACTGATACGAAACTACTGAAACTACAACGACTGAAGAACATCTCTTCAGTCGTTTTACAAAACTACTGAAAAGAAAAACATAAAACTACTGATACGAAACTACTGAAACTACAACGACTGAAGAACATCTCTTCAGTCGTTTTACAAAACTACTGAAAAGAAAAACATAAAACTACTGAAAGAAAACCGTCACAACTACTGAAGAAGACCTCTTCAGCTGTTGTGACAACGACTGATACTTGGTCTTCAGCACTTGTCTTCAGACTTTGTCTTCAGCACTTGTCTTCAGACTTTGTCTTCAGCACTTGTGTCTTCAGACTTTGTCTTCAGCACTTGTGTCTTCAGACTTTGTCTTCAGCACTTGTGTCTTCAGACTTTGTCTTCAGCACTTGTCTTCAGACTTTGTCTTCAGCACTTGTGTCTTCAGACTTTGTCTTCAGCACTTGTGTCTTCAGACTTTGTCTTCAGCACTTGTGGACTTCAGCAGTTGTTGTGACGTCTGTGGGACTTAAGGTTTTTCTGATCCGGCTCATTGGTTCTTTTGGTCCAACAGTTTCCATTGTGCCATTTCTGTTCAAGACTATCACGGCCTCTCCCGTTCTCCAATCGTAGTACCACCATTTGAAGTGTGGAGTGAAGTCCTGTGGCATCTCACGTAGTGGGATCTTAGACATTGTACGGGGTGGACTCCACTTCAGCACTACTCTAGGTTTACCAGTTATGGCATCAACCTCAGATCTTCTGATGTACCTCATTGGTTGTTGAGGTTTGAAGTTGACCCATCTGGTATGGTACTCCCACTTTAGAGCAGCTTCAAACCAGCCTGACATCATACGAGGGTCAGCATATAGCAAGTTTAACTTAGCTAACTGGTTGAGCTCAAAACCTGGAAGAGTCTTCAGATCATGTGGAAATCTGAAGTACTCTATTCCTTCTCACGTTTAACTGCGTAAACGTTGAGGTCTGCAAAATGTGCCCACGCTATGATCCTGCTTGCCACCTTTTGATGTTTCTTGACCTGATACATTTGGTGTAGACAGTAGACGTTGTAGCGCTGCGTTGGGCTCTTATCTTTTCAAAACATGCTGCCCATTTAGCCTTTTGATGTTTACTTCGGCGTCTGAGGCTTGGGCCTTCTCTTTGTCCTTTTCTGACTCTTTCTCCATCCTGTCCAGAGTCGCAAAAGTGTCACTGACAAGAGTGTCTCCCAGATTGGGAATAGCAATCCCTCCTTGTCAGTGTACTCAGGATAGTGTTGAGCTGTGACATCTTCTATCTCAATCTCATCAACATCCTGAAGCTCATCGTCACTTTCTGTTTGCACAGTTGGAGCATCTTTCACAATCTCATCAGCGTTTAGTTGGAACATTTCGGATATCTGCTCGTTAGTGAGATTGTGAATGATTTCTCCTTCTTCAGGAGTATACATTACCATTCTCCTGACAATACCCTGCAGATCAAGAATCAATATCAGTTGAGTCTTGACCTGTTGGAGGGGAGCAATGTCATATTCATCTCTTTGGAATCAGGATCTGCTTGATATAAACATTCAACACAACAATCATTAGCTAATAGTCAAGACATAATCATTTACATTACATATAAACATTCATTTCATTAATTTTACTCATGATCCAAATACAAGTGATTTTAATAACAATAAGACATCTAAGCATTACTCTTGTCTTGGAGCATCGGCTCTTCTGCTGGCGGGGCTGATGTGGAGACACCTTGATCTTGTGCTCGTTTGGTCCTCCTTTCACTGGCAGATATGGCACCCGCAACAGGTGAGTCATCATCATCATCATCTCTAACATCATCTCCAACATCACCAGTAGCATCAGTATCATCATCACCATCATTATCTTCATCATCACTATCATCACCACTATCATCCCCATCCCCCTCCTTGATCTTAAGTGGCTCTTCCTTGGATCCTTTTAGGTGTAGCATGATGGTCTTGTTAGTAGTCTCCAACTTCTCAATCTTCTTTGCTGATAGAACATTTTGCTCTTGGAGTTGGGACATCTCTACACGTTGAATCTCCATCTATTGTGTCTGCTGAGATATCTGCTGAGCTTGGGCAACAGTAAGATCTACAAGCTGTCACAGCTGAGCAGTCTTCTCTTCTTCTGCCGCTAACAACCTGAGCACCATACGGTTAAGTGCCGAGAGCTGTTCCTCTACCCCACTGGGAGGCAGAGGTGATCCTGATGGATATGGAGAGAAAGAGGATGGTGTTGTAGGATGGCTAGTGGTGGTGGTGGCAGTGGTGGAGATTGGTGGTGGTATAGATGATGGTGGTGGTGATGTAGGTGTGAATGGTGTGGTGGTGGATGGAAGGGTGGTAGTGGTGGTAGGTGGAATGGTGGCTGTGGTGGTGGCTGTGGTGGTGATAAAAGTGATTCTGTGTTTCTTCTTCTTTTTCAAGCCATGGGGCTGAGCCATCCTCTTTTTCCTCGATCCTGTCGAGGAGGATGCTCGCCCTAGTACACGGCTTGGCGGATCGGGAGCATAAGTGGGGTCAGCAGCATTCTCTCCCGATCCATCTGGAGTTTCACTAACCGCCCGGAGCCCTCGTTCTGTGGGAACAACTTTACTTCCCACAGTCCGAGTCAGCGGCTCCTCATCTGACTCATCTTCTTCTTCACCAGGCATGAAATCCTGGTGGAACCCAGCAGTCTCCGCTCCATCTCCAGTGGGGGCAGATGCTGGAGATGGAATAGTAGTAGTGGGACCCCTTTGTTGAGTGGTTCCTTCATCTCCAGCATCTCCGCTATCATCATCGGAGTCATCATCAGGGAGCTGTATCTACTCTTCTTCAGAGTCACTATCAACGTGACACCATTTACGCCTAGCCGGCGCCACGTAGTCTTCCCGGGCGAAATGCCCAAATAATCTCCTCACAGGGGGCTTTACCTGCTTCCCCCTGTAAATCTTCATCCTTCCCAAGTTGTATCGTCCATTACCTCGAGTACCACCGCGTCTTCCTTCTCCTTCGGCAAGGCAGGGAGCTTCTGGTCTATGATCATCTGCATAAAGCGAAGGTACATGCAGAAGCCCTCCTTCCCTTTCCCCTCAATGTTCTCCACCAAGTAGGTGAAGATCATTTTGGAGAAGCTCAACGGATGGAGCATATGCGTTCTGGATTTGATCGGACAGCTCATCAAAACCTCCTTTTCGAGATGCTAAGCACTTAAGCAGTACGTGCGCAAGGTACTTGAACTGAGGACACAGGTTGCTCTTGTTGAGCACCCCTGCATTGATGTCCCCAGCGTACTTGGCCCGCAGGAAACAACCTCTGACAGTCAGGGGGTGTAATCGTGTTGGACATTCAGCATCGTCCCCAAGCTGCAGCACTATCCTGAGATCTTCCTCAGAGATCTCAATAGCCTCTCCAAATATCGAACAACGGATTCGATGAGGCTCTGATGTTCTATCAACTACAGCACCTTCCTAGAAGGCCTGCTGAATAGACTTGTACGGTGTGCATGGAGTTAAGATTGCGTGAGAGATCCTTGAGCGTCTAAGAAATGAGATGATTCTAGCAAAGTCAGCTCCATGTCTGGATGACTGATCCAGATAAGCACAGATATTATGCTTGGTGCTAATTGTCCACCGACTCGTCTTCTGTTACAAAAGAACACATTAGTATCCATTGAATAAGAATATCTTGAATCACTTGGACTTGTAAATATTTCTTTTGATCTGTCGTGCGAATGAGACTATGCGACTGAGATCTAGTCGTGTGAATGAGTAGTGCGACTGAATTCCAGTCGTGCGACTTACCTCATACGTACGACTTGTCATGCGACTGAGCTCATACGTATGTACACTCATTCGTGCATATCAGTCATGCGACTGAACTCATACGCGTGGTTCAGTCGTGCGGTTTAGCCATTCGCACTACTCAGTCGTGCGACTGAAGTTCATCAACCTGTCCATTCGCATGACAGACTGTTGGTCAATTCAAATTCAAATTTTGACCAATCCTTATGATTAGATGTCGTGTTTTGGTTCATTGGACTCGTAATCATTATACTTAGCACATAACAACATTAATTTCAGTTGATTGCTTGAATTAATTGGGTTATTTTGTCAAACAAGTCTCGGTTCTTAGTTTGGACCGAACTTGTTGATTTTGCAGTCAGCTTGAATGAGAGATGGTTGGATTGAACCGCATTGTACCTTTATAGTCAGTGGAAATCGTCAGTGCACAAGAATCAGGGGTATAGAAAGATCTAATGAAAATTTGGCAGAGTAACGGCAGTCGTGCGAATTAGGGTTAATTTGGGAGTGATGAGTCTCTACGACCGACTCCCCCTCTATTTATACTAAAGTTGGATTCAATCGTACGACTGGACTCATTTGCTCATTTCATTCGGGCGAATGGACTTCAGTCGTGCGATTGGATCAGTTACTTGCCTTCAGTCGTCCGACTGGAGGTCAGTCGCGCGACTTGTTCATTCGCCCACTCTCAATCGGCCGAATGGCTCATTTGTATAAGTCATTCGGTTGAATGGTCCATACTCATGTCCATTCGACTATTTAATGCATGAGTATGTTCTATTCGCATGATTGATCCATACTCAAGGTCCAGTCGTGCGAATGGGTCATACATTTGACATTTTCCTTACTTTATGACCATTTGACTTTTAAACCCTTTGAACCTGTTAATTTAACATTATGAACATTTGATCATCTCACATGATCATTTTAGACTTAAACCTTTAGATCACCTCAGACGTGATCATTTTAAAACTTTTTGTCACCTCAAACGTGACCCATTTACTTGAAAGCACATATGGTCACCTCAGACGTGACCTTTTCGATGATAAGGTCCCTTATCAACTTCCATGACATTTACTCCTCTCACAAGATCATTCTGGATCAAGTGATTCATTTTCCTCGGATTTATGTGTCCCATTCTCCTATGCCAGGAGATGGATTCCTTCTCAGTAGCTTTGTACAAGAAACATTTGACTTCACTATCCGTTGTGGATGCCTTTGAGAGATCCAAAACATAAAGATCGTTATATCTAGAAGCTGACATTAGGATCTGATCCTCCAGAATCACGTAGTCCTTCTTTAGAACGTAACACTTCTTGTTGTCAAATACTACCTTGAATCCTTTATCACAGATTTGAGAAATAGAAAGTAAGTTATTTTGTAATTGTTGGACATAATTTACCTTATCAAACTTAACTTTCTCATTTCCCACTTTTCCTTGGGCGGTGATGTACCCGCCTTTGTTTCCAGCAAATGAAACATGCCCTCCTTTAATTTGTCTGAAATTTGATAAGAGAGCTCTATTCCCTGTCATGTGCTTGGATGCTCCGCTATCAACTATCCACGGGTTAGTTTCAAAACTGTAGCGAACACCCTGCACAGTCAATGAAAACATTAGTTCATGTCAGGAACCCAAGCCTTAACCGACTTGGATTTCCCTGAGGCATCACATATCACAAACTCAACCCACTGACCCTTTGAGGTTAAGGATTGATTAGAATTCTATTTGTTCTTATTTTCAGGCACCGAGGAGGGTTTTTCTTTCCATAAACCAGATTTGTGTAAGGCCTGTTTGTGATAAATAGACGACTGGCTGATGGATTGAACTTTGGGTTCACACTCCCTTTTAGAAGGCGTCACTGAGTTCCTTTTAAAAGATCTTGATGTACATGTAGAAAGTTCAACTTTCTTCCTCGGTGTCTGATAATAAGGACAGTGAGATGCTATGTGACTATACTCTCCACAATTATAGCAGGATCTGCTTTAACTTGATGGTTTCTATTTTTTGGTGGAGATGCAGATGTCACACAGTTGACCTTATTATGTTTGGATTGGGACACTTCTTTGTTTGATGTATGAGTTGGTTTTACAAACTTAATTGCTTTACCTGGTTTTACATCTTTGCTCTCTTGTTTACCTGGACTGTGACATGATGCATGTGATTGATTAGGTTTTATATTCTTTTTAGGTTCTTGTTTGACTTTGTTTGACCCTGACTTAAAACTAATCTTTTCAAATTCTTGTTCCAGATTAACACAAGGCATTTTTCCTATTGCCTTTGAAGTGGACTCCTTCTGTTTAGTGTCTGATCCAATTGATTTACTTAATGAATCTGGATCACTCACCAGAGGAGTGGACACCACGTGATCCTTGATGGGGTTATTGTTAATTGGTTTACATTTGGTGTTCATCAAGGTCTCAGGTGGTGGTGGAACCACTTTGTATCCCAATCCCTCCCTATTATTTCTCTCTCTTACTAAGTGTTGGACAATATGTGATGAGCTTGTCCAACTATGCAGTTTTTGTTTTAATGAATTAACTTCTACTTCTAAAACTGCTTTTTGCTTCTTAGTGTCCTCAAGAGAGTTCAGATAGTACCTAATGTCATTTTCTTGATTAAAGGAACTACCTCAGTTTCCCTAAGCTATTTATTTAATAGGTCTATCTTTTTCTTGTAACTGTGCTCGTTTTGTTTCAATACTCTATTAGCTTCTGTGCACAGTTCTAGGTCCTTTACTAGGCTATCATTATGATCTAATAACCTAGCAAATTTTGAATCTATACTTTCTCTAAATTTATTACATTCTAAGCAAGCATGATTATTAAACAGGTGGTCAGAAGTACTTACCTGAGATGTAGAAGAAGAATCAGCCATGAGTACTGGCTCGCTTTTCTCTGGTTCGGATGATTCAGATGATGATGCATTTGCAGATTTTTCTTCTTCAGGTAGGTAGTTGACCACATTTGCAGTATCTTCAGAATTTGACATTGCGATCTCTACTGCTATCTCACCTTCACTTGCAGAATCGTCATCAATATCCTCCACACTAGCTATATTTGACTCTCACCTCGTCATCAATATCCTCCACACTAGCTATATTGACTATCCTGGTGAGACGAACCGAAAGCTCCAGTCCTGTCCTTCATCTTCGTTAGCAGTTAAGGCTTTTGGATCCTTACTTGATAAGTCAGCATTACTAGCAGTGGCTTGTCTTGACGGTTAAATGACGAGAAGGGATTTCCATTTCCTGTCTTCTTTGGTTTTATACACTCCCTCTTGAAGTGTCCCTTCTCACCGCAGTTGAAGCATGTAACCTTTGACTTATCAAACCCAAAGGTTGTGTCTTTTGTTGCAACCAGGTTCTGTCCGGTCTTTTTGACAAATTTTTTAGCTCGTCGGACAGCACTTGCCAGAGCTCACATTATGTCCATACATTCCAACTCCATTTCATCCACCTGCTTATAATCTTCATCTGCCAGGTGGCAGTTACCTATCTTTCCAGAAATTAATCCATCGTAGGAGTGAACCACCACAGCTAAGATGTCCATATGTTCTCTGGCCACCTCTACAGTTACAATCCCGAGGTTGTCGGTTTTTAGCTTTGCGGCATTTGCTTCAGGTACTATATATTGGGTGCTAGAGGACCCTGACATTTCTGATCCTGAAGTTGAGGGTTGTGCTGGAACTCCTACACTAGAGATGAAGGCAGTTTGCAATGGTGCTCCAGATGTCTTGACTGAAGGAGTAACATTGTAGAGTGCAAGATTCTGATCATAGTTTGCCTTTTGGGCTCGATACTTCATCCTAAGCTCTTCTTCTCTCAGTTTCAGAATGAAGTCATTTATGTCTAACTTCGAGAGCATTCCATTCTGTCTAAGATTTGAAACAAACGAACCCTATTTTTCTGGTAGTCCATCAGCAAAGTTGGATACCTTATCTTCCATCGAAGTAACCACTCCATGAGTGTGCATCTCACTCATCAAGTGGTAGAATCTATCGATCATATCATCAAGGCCTTCCTTTCCCATTGAAGAGAAGTTGTCGAACTCCTTCTTCAAAGCTTTGGCCCCTTAATGGCCTTGAGGGAGGCATTTCCGTCATACCTCTTCTCCAACGCATCCCATAGCTTCTTTGCTTGAGCGTACTCCGAATACTGATGGAAGATATCCTTCGGAATAGACTGAGTGAGCAAAGCGTAGACTTTCTTCTCAGCATTGTGTTTTACCTTCTGTGCATCCGACATGCCACTTAGAGTAAGTTTGACTCCGTCAGCTCCTACTAGCATGTTGTACCCCGACTCTATTGCCTCCCACAAGTTTGTATCTACTCCATTTAAGTAGATTCCGAACCGTTGCTTCCATTATGGGTAGTCGTGTGATAAGCTTCGGGGGTTTATTGTGTATTCCCACTTCGTTCTCCAACAATAGTAGATTCTGAATACGAGTATCTCTACTAGCTGTGTATGCCGAAAACTGATCCTCCATTTCACTTAACTTTACGGTTTAACAAACTGCTGATGTATGCGAAAGAAGGTATGCGATCGGGCTTATTCGGGTGATTGAACAAATGCGGATGGTTCAATCGTGCGACTAAACATATGCGGATGAGTTAGTCGTCCGAATGAACTAATGCAAGTTGAATAGACCGAATGAAGTTCTCAGTCGTACGAATGAAGATACAAATGAGTCCAATCGTGCGGTTGGAGAATGTGAATGAACTCAGTCGTGCGATTGAGCCAATCGTGCGACTGAACTTGTTGAAGTTTGATAATTCGTAGGTTAAACTTGTTTTGGCCGTAAAAACTCGAATTTTATCAAACCCTAATAGCCGTATGCTGGAAAAATTACACTTTTCGATTAGGAACCGTCCAAGACTTCGTTAGACACAAAAAGATTGCGTTTTTGATGCAAAAACACAATTTTGTATCAAAATAATTGAATCAACACGTAATCAAGAGCCTGTCGCTCTGATACCACTTGTTAGGATCTGGTATTTGACCAAACACCAACTGATTAACGTGTTAAACCAAACCAAATAGTGCGGAATCCTATTTGATTGGCGATCCAATCAGTGAGAACGCACGTAGAAACAATAATGTATTGAAACTAACGTCAAGAATCGATTGAGAATCAATCTATAGTGTTCTATGAACTTGGAGTACGAACTTGGAGGCTTCTGGACGGCTAGGGTACGTTTGGAGTCGAAGTGGATTCAATGCTTACGTTTTTCCACGAATTAGGTGTATTTATAGGTTAGGATTGCTCATTCGGGCGACTGAACCATTAGCATGGTTCATTCGTGTGATTGAGCCATGCGGTTGATCCATTCGCACTACTGAGTGTTCAGTCGTGCGACTGAGTCAGACGCATGAAGTTGTTCAGGTGTATGGACTATTTAGGCACATGGACACTCAGTCGCATGGCCATTCGGACGCATGATCACTGTTGGGGCGCATCGTCCAGTCGAACGCATGAGAACTTCACTTCACCAAGTTTGAGTGTATTCAATATTCTAACATTATGTATAACACTTCAAACAATCACAAACCTATATAATTAAGTCAATATGCGTTAAACAACTCATTAATGAAATATTAAACCAAACAATTTGTATTTCATTAAGTACCCAATAGTTACATAAGTGTAAGACATATTACCTTCAGATCAGGATCTAGGTACATATATGTATCAACAGTTGTGCTGAGGGTTGAGTGCCATTTGGAAAGGTGAATGAGGATGATTTTGAGCTAGGGTAAAGTTGGAGAAGAAAATTTTCTATGGCAGTAAAATTTGTAAGTAAGAAAATGAAATTGAGTAGTCGAGATTATTTAAAAGATTGTGGAATGGCGGTAATGGGGGTTAGGATAAGGTGATGTGATGGTTCAGTGGATGAATTGACAATGGCGGTAAGGTTGAAATCAATTAAATAATCCGACATCATTAACAAAATCTTTGCTTTTTATAGTGTGGGGCCCAAGGATTTATGTTACACAGTAGAATCTCTCTTCCAAGTGGAAAACATTTCCGAAGGTAACTTATCTTCCGAAGGCAATTCCTACTTCCGAAGCCAAGACTTTGCTTCCGAAGGTTAGAGTTGCTTCCGAATGAAGAATCTGTAAGTCTCTGAAGTAGATCTGATATGCAATCAATCGCTTCTTTCGAGGCCAAAAATTCTTCCGAGAAGAAAGTTATCCTTTGAGAAATCTTGCTTCGAAAGATATGAGAATGTCTTTCGAAGGTTAATTTCTCTTCGGAAGGAATTTACACTTAGAAAATTTCAGAGAGAATTTCTTGTAACAGGGCTTAAGTTGTATTGACACAAGACTTACATATTAAAAAGGTTTTCAAAAGAGATTAAATTAATCAATGTTTATCATCCCAATAGCTGTTAAGAGATACTTAAATCTTTGTTCATCAAAAGCTTTGGTGAATAGATCAGCATATTGTTCATTTGAATCAACTTTGATTAACATAATTAGTTTTTTCTCATGAATATCTCTAATGAAATCATACTTGATGTCAATATGCTTTGTCTTGGAGTGCTTCAACGGATTTTCAGTAATTAATATATCACTGTTGTTGTCAATATGGATGGGAATACTCATAAAGTTGAATCCATAGTCTAACATCCGATTTTGAATCCATAGCAGTTGAGCACAGCAGCTAGTAGCAGCAATGTATTCAGCTTCAGCAGTTGATGTAGAGATTGTTTCTTGCATTGCCATGAGATGATCCTTCCACCAAGAAATTGACAACCTCCTGATGTTGATTTCTTGTCAATATTGCAGCCTCCATTGTCACTGTCAGAGTATCCATAGAGATTGAAATCTTTGTTTCTGGGATACCAGAGACCTAGTTTAGGTGCTCCTTTGAGGTATCTGAGGATTCTCTTAACAGCAGCTAGGTGAGACACCTTTGGAGCAGCCTGATATCTTACACAGATATAAGTTGCAAACATGATATCAGGTCTACTAGCTATGAGATACATCATAGAACCAATAATTGCCCTATACTAATGTTGATCAGTATCCTCCGCCTCAAGGTCAGGACAAAGATCATGGTTTCTGGGTATGGGTGTCTTGGCAGGCTTGCAATCTTTCATTTCAAATCTCTCTAAGATGTCAGAGACATACTTAGATTGATTAATGAAAAACCCTTCCTTGATCTGCTTTACCTGAATTCCAAGGAAAAAGTCCATTTTTCCCATGGAACTCATCTCAAACTTTTTCTTCATAATGCTCTCAAAGTCCTTGCATATTTGGTCATTTGAGGAACCAAATATGATGTCATCAACATAGACTTGAACGAGCAAGATGTCCTTTCTAGACTTTCTGATGAAGAGAGTCTTATCAATGGTACCTCTAGTGTAGCCATTCTTCAGAAGAAGCTGAGACAAAGTCTCATACCACAGCCTAGGTGCTTGGTGCAGCCCATACAGAGCTTTATCCAACTTGCACACATGGTTGGGGTGTTGTGGGTCTTCAAATCCTGGAGGTTGGCATACATAGACTTCCCAATCTATATCCCCATATAGAAATACACACTTGACATCAAGTTGATAGACAGTGAAGTCCTTGGATGCAGCATAAGCAAGGAAGATCCTAACTGCCTCAAGTCTTGCAATTGGTGCAAAGACATCAGTATAATCGATTCCTTTCTCTTGAGTGTATCCTTGAACTACAAGTCTTGCTTTATTCTTGATGATCAAGACTCTATCATCTCTTTTGTTTTTGAAAACCCATTTGGTGCCTATGGGTACTTGACCAGATGGTAGCGGACATAGGTTCCATACCTTCTGTCTCTTGAATTGAAGCAGCTCCTCTTGCATCGATTCAAGCCAGCTACTATCTTTCAAGGCATCTTCTACCTTCTTGGGTTCCATCTAAGATAGAAAGCATGAGTACAAGCAGAAATTTCCTTGATGAGTCTGTCCTCTTGTTCTCACACCCTCAATGACATCCCCTATGATGTTCTCAGTTGGATGAGTGTTGTGAATCCCAAGACGAGGAATCACTTCCAGTTGCAGAGATAAGTCTAGATTGGACATATTCTGCTCAGGAACTGGAGCACTCTGTCCAGCTGTTGTTTCAAAGTCATTCAATGAGGACTGATTGAATGAATGAAAAACATCATCAATGGTTGGTTGTGAAGTAGTATTAACAGTTGTCTGTTCCTTCAAAATACTACTTCCTTCTGCCTGGTGCTGTGGTGGATCACCTGATGAGTTTTGAGGCTCAGTAAGTAATTCACTTGTTGAAGCTTCACTGTTCCTTGATATAGATAGACTATCAGATCTATGAACAATAGAAGCTTGGTGTATTGTGGCACTTGAAGAATTTGGACTAGGTCTGGGAAGCTCAAACAGTTGATCATTAGCAGTAGCATCAGCATCATTTTGAGCACATGTTCCAACTAAAACATTCTCACAAGATGGTTAGAATGGTTTGGAAACAATTCTAAATCAAAAATATGATCAGGGTCATTCCCCTAACACAAGGAGTGTGCTCATTAACAACTATATTGGATGACTCCTCAAATTGTTGATTCTTAATGTTGTATACTCTGTAAGCTTTGGAACTAGAAGAGTATCCAACAAAGATAGCATCATCCGACTTTTCAGCAAATTTTGCTAAATTGTCTTTTATGTTAAGTATGGTACATCTGCTGTCAAAGGACCTTAGAAAGCCAATGAACGGTGGCCTCTTGTTCCATAGCTCATAAGGGGTCTTTCCATGTGGCTTAAATAAAAGAACTCTGTTCTGCACATAGCATGCAGTGCTGACTGCCTCTGCCCAGAATGTTAGAGGTAGCTTTGAATCAGCTAAAATAGTTCAAGCAGCCTTAATAAGTGTCCTATTCCTCCTCTCAGCAACACCATTTTGTTGAGGAGTTCTGGGAGCGCTATATTGTCTGGCAATCCCTTTTGAGTTATAGAACGAGTCAAGAACAAAGTTTTTAAACTTAGCCCCTTGATCACTTCTAATGATTTTAACCTTGTGATTAATTGGGTTTTCTATTTTAAGAATAAAAGATTTTAATGTTTCAGCATTTTCATCTTTAGTTCATAAAAAGAATACCCATGTAAATCTTGTAAAATCATCAACTATCACAAGGCAGTATGATTTCCTTCCAATGCTCATTATACTTGTGGGACCAAATAGATCCATGTGCAATAAGTGTAATGGAGTAGTGATAGAGTTAACACATTTGGATTTATGAGATGTCCTGTGTTGTTTCCCTTTCAGGCATGCAACATAGTTATCTTTGCAGAAAAACTCCTTCTTAGGCAAACCATGTACCAAGTTATTTTTAGCCATTTTGTTCATTGTCTTAAAATTTACATGACACATACGTTTATGCCATAGTGTTGACTCATCATTATCAGCTTTGGAAAGAACGCATGATACTTCACCCATTAGGGAAGCATTGTTCATATCTAGCTTGTACATATCCCCTTTCTTGGGAGATCTAAGAAGCACTAATTCCGGAGGAATTATCATCCCTGGTTTAAGGATAATGCACTCATGTTCTGTGAAAAGCATCTGGTGCTTTTGATCATAGAATTAACAAACACTTAACAGATTGTGTTCAAGTTGCTTGACAAAGTGGACTTTGTCAACTTTTAATTTACCGTTGGATATAATCCCTCTGCCAGAAATATATCCTCCGGCCTCACCTCCGAATTGGATAGGACCTCCATCATAGTTCTGAAACTGTGGAAGTAGAGATCTGTTCCCTGTCATGTGCCTGGAGCATCCACTATCTACAATCCATACATTGTTGTTCTTGTCAAATGGATGTCCCTGCACATAAGATGAGATTGTTAGTTTTGTTTGGAAGCCCAAGCCTTGTTGGTCTCGGGTTCTTCTAAGGATAATGACATAATTGAACCAAAAGTTATGCATGGGGGTTCAATAGAGGTCTTTGAAGAAGTGGTTCGGGCTGCAACATCTTCCTTGATCTTCCAGTCCACCCTTTGGCTGACCTTGGAGGATGAGCTTGTTGAAGCTTTTGCAGCATTGCCTTCTTCCGAAGCTTCTTTCTTTCTGGAAGAAGCCTTCACCACCTTTTCTTCCGAAGTAGTCTTCTTCTTGGATGGTTTCAAGGGAGCTTTCTTGTTCTTCCGAACCTTAGTAGCTCTAGCTTCCGAAGCCATTTTCCCTTGGACTCAGCCACCTTCTTGGCAGTTCTTCTAGTAGCTTTAGCTCTACTTCTTCTGGCTTTAGTGGTTAGGATTTGATCTTCACAGGAGGAGATGGGTGCATCTACCTGTTCTCCCTGTGATGGCCACTATTGATGCCTCATCCTTCAACTCTGGAAAGGTTGGGTCAACAGTTGGAACCTCTTGCTCTTCAGTACCACATCTAGGTTGTCTAATAGACTCATAGGAATGTGGTGGAGCAATTTCATTGGTTCCCAACCCTTCTTTATTTTGATAACAGAGTTTGGAGTAGGAGGATGATGCAAGAATAGCTTGGAAGTTCTACTCAGAAATAGCATGCTTCCTGGCCTGAGCCTCAGTAGTGACAAGCTGGGCTTGAGCCTCAGAAAATTTGGATATCAGATCCTTGATTTGAGTCTTGTAGTTGATGTGTTCATGTTTTAAAAGAGATACAATCTTTTCTAACTCATCAATTTTCTTTTGATAGTCAGATTCAGCTCTTTTAAAATCAGATTTTAAAATATTTAAAGACTCAATATCATATCTGATTTCCATATTGTAGTCCTGATAAAGTTTAACTTTAGCTATACAGATTGGAGTACAGAGATGTTCATATACCTGGGCATCATCTGTTCCGGCCATGAGAGCTTGAGCAGGAGTCACATCCTGTACCATGAAGCTCCAGTCAACTTCTTGAGCCATTGCAGTTGTTTCAATTGACCTCTCAATGGGCTTTGAGGTTGAGGGATGTGTGGAGGCCTGTGGGGTTCCCGGATTGGTCTTGGGAGCCTTGCATTCCCTTGCAAAATGACCCAGTTGGTTACAGTTGTAACACTTTGCCTTGGTCTTGTCGAACCCGAACTTGCTGGTAGTTGGGTTTTGAGGGAAATGCCTTCCAGTTCTCTTAAAGAAGTTCTTCGCTTTGTAAGTTAAGAGAGCCATCTGTTGGACAATGTCTACGTACTCTACATCATCTGGACTAAAACACTCAAGATCATCAAAACAGTATTGAAAATCTCCTGAGTGTCCATTTCCTGAAACAAAGGCACAACTTTCCTGGAAGGAGTTGTGTTGAGCTGTTAAGACCTTGGAGTCTCAGGAAAAGTGATGTAAGGTCCAGAAGAGCAGGATGGCTGCTGATAAGTCAGGAAATGCTGAGGTTGAGGGGTTAATGAGCCTTCAGCAACCATTAAAGCGTTGCTAGCAGGAAGACTCATGGGTCTGCTTGTTTGGTGGCCCGTTTTACTCTCCATCTCTAGGCGATATCCATTAAGGATGCCGTAGAGTTCAGTCATGGAAAGAGTGTTCAAGTTTTTTGTTCTATTGATAGAGACACAGTAGAATGTCCACTCGTTGGGAAGAGCACTTATGAACTTTCTGGTGAGATCTCTGAGTTCAAGAGTGATCTTCACAGACTGAAGGGAAGAGATAAGATCCATATACCTGAAGTACTGCTGGCTGAGGGTCTCTCTAGCAATACGAGTGAAGTTCTCGAACTGCTGCTTCAGTGAGTCCTTCTTTGAGTCGTTGGAGCTTGAGTACATCTGAGCAAGTGCATCAAACAATTCTTTGGCAGTCTTGCAATACTCGAACCCCACCATAATAGAGTTCGGTATTGGAGTCATGAGAATAGTCATAGCATTGCTATTGATGTCCATCTTCTTTCTGTCTTCATCGGAATAGTCCTCGACAGCCTTCTTTATCATGGCACCGTTTCCACCAGGTGATGCCACCTTTGGCTTGTACGGCCCATTGACAATGGAGTTCCATAGTCTGTTGTCTTGGTATTTAATGAAGCCTTCTATTCTTCTACTCTAAGACCTGAAGTTTTCAGGGGTAATGATTGGAGCTTTTGTCATTGTTCCCATCTCTACCTCGAATTTGTTAAGGGCCATTTGAGTGAGTGAGTGGTAGGGAGGAGTAAAAACAGGTTGATTTGGATGGTAACATCACACAATCAAGAGCCTGAGAAGCTCTGATACCAATTGCAGGATCAGTGTTTGTCACTTAAACACAGAGTTTTCACTCAAACTCACCTACAACAACACTCGGATAAATGAAGAATCAATAAGAGTTGATCACAATATAAAAAGTAACTAAGAACACAGAGAGATAATTTTCAAGATACTTTTATATATTGATTCTCAACTCAAAATACAAAGACTCTTACAAGCAGATGATATGTGTGTTTCAATGAGTTACAAGGAGAACCTATTTATAATACTATCTACAGCCGGATATACTTTGATACCAGCTGGATCCTATAGCTAAAGTCTATACTACAAGACTAAAGATTAAGATATCTTGGATAAAGTCTTATCTGAGATTTAGTAGTCAGGACATGTCCCTGACTTACCTTTTGTCACCAACTAAAGTTGGTAACATGTACTATCATGAAAAGGTGAACAGTGGAATAAAGTATGGTCAACAACATGGTTCTTCAGGAAGAATCCATGTTGTATCAGAAGTCTGCAGCGGAGTGTCAGAGACCATACTTGTGTCCACTGGTTCATAACAGTGTCTTCCGAAGGTTAAATGGCTTCGAAAGAGTAAGTACTTCCGAAGCCACTTTATACTTCGGAAGAGGCTGCTTCTTCCAAGGCTTGGAGACTTCTTCTCTTCATCATACTTTGGAAGTGATATTCACTTTATTCTTCTAAGTCTTGAACTTCGGAAGTATGCATTTGTCTTCGGAAGTAGAGTTCTGTCTTTGGAAGTTGGACACTCCCTTTGTCTTCGGAAGAACTCTACAACCTTCGGAAGTTCCATGATAAGCTTCGGAAGCCTTTGCATGCAGCACCAAAATAACTTAAGTGATATAGTTTTGGTTGCATTAGCCTTCTTCTTGATCCAACAGCCTTTATGTTTATTATTAGGCCAATGAAGGTGAGTATTAGATCGTTTGAGGCATGTTAAGATCTTGATCCTTCTATTGTTAAAACTTGTTAGTTGAGCTTTATTGCATGGCTATGATGGCGTTAAATGCAATATATAGACTTTGAATCGGGTGCAACCTTGGTGTGGTAGATCTTGAGGACGACGGATTGTTACCCGCGACCCTCTGTAGCCATGAAGCTCTCCGTTTATGCTTCTGAGCCTAACAATATACTATATAAGTCCTTCCACGCTTGTTTTTTTAACATATAGTATAATTTATAATTTTGAGACTGTGATGATAACATATTAAATTGTGAGATGTTATAATCATTGGATTAGTTACGTTTATATGAGTTTTGCTTTAATTTGTTTACCACGCACGCAACGAAAATTTTGATTTACTTTTCTAAGACCGAATCTATTATAAATGTTTATAACTTCTTAAAGAACTAAATAAAGATGAGTAAATAATAATATATTTATAAATTAATCATGATGTTTTTATTAAAATTTTAACATAATCCTTTTTATAATAAAAACATAATTTTATCTTCACGTGTCGACTCCCGCTGAAATCAACTTATGGTTTACTCGTATCTTTATCTTATAAAATGATAATAGAGTTATGTTTAAATGATTAAACTATTTAATTGTATAGTATTATATTCTTAAAATAAATTATAGACGTTAATTTCTTTTGTCATTAAGAAATAGATACACTTCTTCTATGTTAATTTCTTTTTAAAAAGGGTTATTGGATTTAGTATTTTCAACTTTCATTTATTGATCAGATTAATCTCAACTTAGAAATATTTACCGACACTCCCAATTTTGAGCTTATTTTCCTCTAACGATCTATTACTAACTAAGAGTTAACCTCGTTAGTTTTTTATGACAAGAAATGCTTATATAACCAAGACACTAAGTAGAAAGTGGAAAATCTACCGTGAAGCTCGTAAATTTAAAACTTTTGCACCATGAAATCCCTTAATATCTACCTCCTGACTTGAACTACTTGATTTGTTGAAAGTAGATTTCAGGTGACAATAGATGTTAGACACCGTAAAATGAACCTGATGGAGGCTAAATGACGGCGAAGTTAATAATAAGTTCAAAGTTTGCAAGATTTCATAAAAAAAACTAAAATGATTAACTTTCAGTTACTAAATGATCGTTTGATAAAAATAAATTTTAAAGTTAAGAATGTTTATAAATATTTATTGAGTTGAGATTAATCCTTGCGAATAAATGAAAGTTAATATTATTAGAATTGAATAAACCTTGATACTATTAGTATGTAATTAAAACAAAATAAGTTAAATAAAACAATGATGTGTACATAATCTTTTTGTGTTTCTTCATAGGATATGTAATTTTTTAAGAGTTTTATTCAACTTTTTTAAAAAATAAAAGAATACGTATAAAAGTAGACTAAAGTTCAAATTTAGAAAAACGAACAGAAAGACAATATTAAGAAACTTTAGAAAAAAAACAAATAACAATAAAATAAAACACTATAATAATAACTTAAACAAAACAGTTTTAATAAATACATCATTTTCGTTTAATATAAAAGAAAAATTAATAGTTTGATATATTAAATTTGTTTAACTAATGTAATATCTGAGTTTTTAACAAAGAAATTTAAATTTAATATTATAATATTTAAAGCGAGATCTCAAAGATACTATATGTTACGTATATGAGTTAAAAATCAAAGAAAGACGATAAATTGATCCCATTTTTGTCCCTTATGGATAGACGTGTTGTGAGGACCAAGTTGCATAATCGAATCAAACTAATTGAAAGTGATGGGTTCGAATACTTTTATTCGTATTCAGGTGCTTGATATTCAAATATATAAGTATATACTTTTTTAAAAACTTTTTTCTAAATTACAAGTTATTATTTTCTCAAAAAAGAATATAGAAATATAACAAGGGATCGGGAGAAGATTTTTTTCTTTTGCACAATGCGGTAATAACATAAAATAAATATGATATCAGTTAGTGAAATCTTGATTCAGGCATTGATCATTATCTAACTAGTTTTAGAATGGTGAATTTTATATTTTATGAATTAAAAAATATACACGAATTAATAGTGTATATATTAGTAATTACTAATATTTTTAGGCATAAAAGTGTTTTACATATACTTTGCGCCTTTCATCCCTATCATAAATGTCCTCCAATCTTTGCAATTCTTCTCAGCGATTCAACTCCCTTTGAACCTACTACTTATGTTGGTGGTGATTACAGTAAAGATTAATTACAAACATTCATTAATGGTGTTTAGAGGTTTATAAAATTTGGCATTTAACTTTCTCCTCTTTCAAACTAAGTAATCAAGGCTATTTAACGTTGACCGTTAAACATATCCTTGCAACTTGGCAACGTCAAAGGGATGTTGTCATCTTTGTTACGTATCACCGCTACTGTCTCAATTATAATCTGGTCACCATGGACGACACCTTGAGCTTCAATTTCGATCGCGACGCCTTATTTCGAACACTGATATATATGGCCATTTTTTGTTTTTTATTAAAGAATAAAGAAGTTAATATTTTTATGTTTAAATGGCCGCAAAGCGCGTTTTCGTAATTCTAGTTTAACCAATAAATTAAGATAAGCATATTTAAAAGATAGGTTTTGTATCATAGGTGAACCCATGTGCTACAACGAGAGTTGTTTGTAAGCTCGATTTTAATTACTTGTATATTAGTATTCACGGCATGGTTCAAACATAACTTAAAAATAAATATGTGGCGGCAAATACATAACTTTATACAAAAGCATATTTTGTAAGGAAAAAAAGAAACATAACCTTAAAGCACATTTTGTTGATTGTGAAAGAGAACCTTATTTTTAAGTAAATAATAATTTATATATTAGTGTTGATCTGCGGTTTCAAACGTAGGTAAAAAATTAGCATTGTGTGACGACATCTTCAGGACAATATTAAAAATCACATTTTTAAAAGTGAAAAATTGGAAAACCTTAATGAACACCAATTGGTTACAATTAATCATGTTTCGGTTGGGTCATATTAACGTTTACCAATGTTTCAATTTATAGATAAGGATCTGATTCAAAGTTTGAAGTTGTAGCCTATGTGAGACAAAGAATATTGAATATGTAGAAAAGGAGGACTAATGAGTGGTGGAAATGATTAAAAATATCTTTTTAAAGCAATAGAAGAGAGTGAATAAGCACATTAAAAATTGAAGGTGCTTGGAGATGAATTCTACAACTCCCACGTAAATAAATATACGTGCCATATCTATATATTTTAATCTAATTGTATTGACTAGTTGATCAATGTGATTACGATATTCATTAAACAAGTCAGGAGGTGTGGAGTGCATACTTATTTAAGTTTATTATGATCTTCGATATTAGTATCTTCTTATATACGAAGCCTTTAAGCAGTGGGGATCCAGGGGCAGCGGCCTTGGAAGCGGGGTCCAAGGGGCGGCAATCCCTAGCGATGTCCAAGGGCAAAACCCCTAGCTGGGTTCGATTTATTAAAAATGCATTAAAAATTATTTTTCTTGAAGTTTCACATGTGAAACTTGGGAAAAAATAAGCATTTTTAAACATGAAAGCTGCCTTCGACAGTTACCCCGTCTCTACAAAATATGAATTTGAAACATGATTGATTTCTTGTTCTGATTTCTGGTTCAAGAAACTCTACAATCAATTCATATATCGTTCTTAATTTCTGAATTTTATCCGATTGAAATTTTAGATTGAACCCCAAATAGTTTAAATATGAAAATAGTATTCACGACTCTCAAATCATCCGGTTTATTTGAATCAATTTATATACATCATATTCATGTATGATATCTAGCGTTTATGATGATATTTGTACTAGCTTAATAATTCACGAAAACCACTCATTTACTTGTGCAATAAGGTTAAATGCCTGCAAACACATATAGTATTTTAAAAGTAATAACTATTTTATGGATCGTTTTTTGACTACTTTTTGCTTAGAGGCTTCGTATAGTCACCTGGACCCCCGTTTACAAACCGAGTATAGTCATCTCAGCTCATTTACAACCCAAAGAAAAAAAAGAATGTTTCATGCAGTTATGAGATCGAGAACAAAATAATGAAACGTACACATGTGCTCTAATCTTACTGGAGTTATAAAACTAAGGTGTTTTATCTTCGGATAACAATTAAAAATAATAATTTTCGTGCATATGTGTGCACTTGAAAATAATATTTATCTTTATACGATAATAATATTTATACTATAAACAAAAAAAGTAATTTAAGGTGACAAATGTTAACATTACATTTAGTTTCACCAAAAACATTTTGCTTATCTATCCTATATATTTAATAATCACATTAATTATTAATTACATTATTTAATTATTTTTAAACTAAAAGTACTTTTTTAATACATTAAGAAAAGTTTTTTTAATTAATGTTATTTCTAAATAAACAAACTTTTATAAGATAAGATGTTTTTCTAAAACATTAAAATTGTAAAATATACAAAACATTTTAAAATTAGTGTTATTAGAAAGTAAAATTTTTATAAACCAAAAATAATTAAAAAGGGGAGTTATAGTAAATAAATTTTTTTAAATGTAGTTTTTATTTTTGAGAAACATAAAAGAAAATTTAACAACAATGTAAGGCCCCGTTCCCGGGACCCTTACAGTTGGTTTCTCATCGTACGTAAAACATATATTTACATTTGTCTTACAAAAAGGTTGCAGCGGAAACATTCAAAAATGACATCACATTTCATTATAAAAACGTTTGCCAAATAATACATTGTCAACCAGTTACAAAATACATTGTTGCATTATATCACAAAAACATTAAATAAATGGATGTCATCCCAAAAGAGCTGAGTAGCCACCTCGTGCCATCCTCGGCAACCATTACCTGCCAATTGGAAACACATCAAAGTCAGCGTTGCTGAGTGAGTTCTAGTTTTATAAATAAAACATACTTTACTTTCATTAAAACCGTATGTTACTTCTGCATGATCACACATCATACGTACACATAGATAATAACATTATTATCTTCTTCGTTCATCCATTCATCTTACATTTTTTCTTGCGCATCGGATATCTTCCGTACCAATACCATATGCTACACCCTGAACTATTTAGCTACTGGGCCGAAGTCTATAAATAGACAGCTAAACATGGTGCCACAGAACTAGGGGTAAGCGGTAGAGGTTCTATATAAATGGTCGATCACAGAGAAGGACCCTGATGCGCATCCTCCGGGGTAGCGAATCCGCACACCGTTGGGCTAACACCTTAAATGGCGTGTCCCGATATCCAATACTTGCAAGACTTCATTACTTTCATCGTTCATTCATGCATGCATTCTTCATGTTTCACTTTTCATTATCTTCCACTTTACGTTACGTAATACTTCATTTCATTCATTAGCACAACACGTAAAGCCACAAGAACGATAAACATACATCATAATAAGAAACATCAGCATGCATAGCCATCACATCATACAGGGCAACATCATACATACATAACATGCATTATGCATAAACATGCAACATCATCATCATACCTAACATGCTCTCTAAGGCCTTAATCGTCACCTTACATGAACTTACGGGAACCCTTGCGTCAAAACTTACATCTGCACTTTCCCCCGAAAGTCAGAAGTTAAACTACACTTCACCTCGGGTGCAACATTCCTATTCGGGCGTATGGACACCCTTCAGTCGCATGGTCTCCATGCGATTGAACATCATGCGAATGAACCAATGCGGATGAACACTCATGCGAATGAACACCCAATCCTGCGAATAGACTAATGCAGATGGACATCAAGCGAATGAGACTAATGCGGATGAGCACTTATGCGACTGGACCTTCAATCACATGACCTCCATGCGACTGGGCCTTCAATCGTGCGAATGGACCTCAATCATGCAGATGGACCCCAATCGCACCCTATTCGGCCATATGGCCTCCATTCGGTCTCCAATTGGTCGCCTAGCCCTAGCTGATGTAGAATGTTGTTCCAGTAGAATGCAAACTCCCCTTTTCGACCTTCAAACTCATCTAAACTCATTCTAAGCCCAAATTGACCATCCTAAACCTTAGGGATGCATACCACAACACTATTCAACCACACACAATGTCACACCCTAACCTTGATGGCGGAAACATCGAGATGTGAGGGTTAAGATTGTTTACAGCCACATAACGCTATATTTAAATGTAATTATTAAAATTATAAGTTTCAAAGATATTACAATCATAATTCTCAAAACATGAAATACTTCCAAATAAAACAAAGCATAACATAAACATTTTATTCATTTAACTAGGTCCAAGTCCTATGTAACACCCGATTATTTATTCATTTATTTTGAAGCCGACTAAAGAAGAAAAGAAATAAAGTCCAAAGTCGAGGGATCAAACTCGTCAACGAAAGAAAGTCGGGTGAGTGGGAGTATATAAGGGAAAGGGCAGCCTTACCCTCTCCCCCACACTCACAAATTATCCAAAGAAAGAGGAGAAGAGAGAAGAAGAGAAAAAGAGGAAAAGTGTTGGTTCGGGTTGATTCGAGTAGCCAAAGTTGTTGTAAACGAGTCAAACCGAAGCTCTACTCGTCTTGGTCGCTTGTGTGAGTTCTAGAACCCCACTTTTACTTGTTTTCAAACGATTTTGGGGTTGGAAAACATCTAAAATCGGGTTTTTGAGTGTGTGTATGGTGACCCGTTTGTGTATGTGTATGTGTATGTATGATGCGTTTGTGGCTTGATTGTGAGCTAGTGTGTGCTTGAATGGTGTTGTGGTATGCATCCCTAAGGTTTAGGATGGTAGATTTGGGCTTAAATTGGTTTAGATGAGTTTGGAGGCCGAAAACCCTCGGCTGCAGTCGGGATGAACTGCATTCTGCATCAGCTAGGGCTAGGCGACCGACTGGAGGCCGAATGGAGGCCATACGGCCGATTAGGGTGCGATTGGGGTCCATTCGCACGATTGGGGTCCATTCGCATGATTGGGTTCCATTCGCACGATTGAAGGTCTATTCGCACGATTGAAAGGCCAGTCGCATGGAGGTTATGCGACTGAAGGTCCAGTCGCATAAGTGCTCATCCGCATTAATCTCATTCGCATGCGGTTCATCCGCATTGTCCATTCGCACAACCGAACGTTCATTAGCATGGGTATTCATCCGCATTAGTTCATTCGCATAGTGTTCAGTCGCATGGAGGCCACGCGACTGAAGGGTGTCCATACGCCCGAATAGGGCTGTTGCACCGTGGGAAGCGTAGTTTGACTTCTGACTTTCGGGAGAAAGGGCAGATGTAAGTTTTGACGTAAAGGTTTTCGTAAGAGCATGTAAGATGATGATTGAGGCTTTAGAGAGCATGTTGGGCATGAAGATGATGATGTTGCATGTTTAGGCTTGTTACGTATGTATGATGTTGCCCTGTATGATGATGATGATTGCGTATGATATGTTCCTTATTATGATGTATGTTTATCTTTTTTGTGGCTTTACGTGTCATGTTAATGAATGAATGAAGTATTATGTAACGTAAAGTGAAAGATAATGAAAGAGAAACATAAAGTAAGAATGCATGCATTATTGAATGATGAACGAACGAAGGAAAGGCTTGCAAGCACATATATAAGGTGAGCAACCCTGTTATTGCAATAGACTCGGATATTGTGCAAACGTTAGGATTGCAATGAGGTGAGCAACTCGATGGTTGCAAGAGACTTGGATGGCATGCCATCGATGAGAATGGCAATGAGGTGAGCAACCCTGTTGTTGTAACAGACTCGGATGGTATGTAATCCTTGAGACTGCTATGAGGTAAGCACCCCTATGGTTGCAATAGACTCGGACAGGGCGTTATTGTGAAGTTGCCATGAGGTGAGCAACCCTAGGGTTGCAGGAGACTCGGATAGCATGCTATCGTTGAAATTGGAAATTAGGGTGAGCAACTCTATGGTTGCAACAGACTCGGATAGCGCGAAGTCGTTAGGATTGTTAATGAGGTGAGCGACCTTGTTGTCGGAACGGACTAGAAGGAACGAAAGTATAAATGAACGAAAGATTATGTATGAAAGAACGAAGTATGAATGAACGTAAATGAATTATCGGAATAATGTACAGAACAGGATCTTGGTCATTCGACCTCGGTATTTGTGGCTGAGTGCCACGAAGAGGGTAAAGTCTGACCGGATCTAGATAGAGAAATGAACGATAATGTAGCACGTTGAATGAGCAAAGTTAATGAACGGAATGATGAAGATAATACTGATATTATCTGTATGTACGTATGATGTATGATCGCGAACAAATGTAAAGTAAAGTATGTTTTATTTATAAAACTAGAACTCACTCAGCAATGCTGACTTTGATGTGTTTCCAGTTGGCAGGTAATGATTGCTGAGGATGGCACGGGCGACTACTCATTTCTTTTGGGATGGCATTCTTTTGATTAATGTTTTTGCATTGTAATGCGAACAAGTTATTTTGTAATGAATGTTGTATTAATTTGCAAAAGCATATACATGGAAATGAAAGATTGTTTTAGTTTTCCGCTGCGATTTTATGAAATACAAATGTAATTATACGTTTTATGTACGATGAGAACCCAACTGTAAGCGTTCCGGGAACGGGGCCTTACATCCTAGTTTTATTGCAAGCTTCAAAAGATCACTTTAAACTTGAGGATTACCTGAAACATGATAAAAATAAAAAGGTCAACTAAAAATAGTTGATGAGTTTCCAAGGTTTCATACATAATATGATAAGTTTACAAGTAGCAATTCATGTCATAGGTTATAAGTTAGTAAGGTTATAGAACACATATCGTTACAACCAAACCTCGACTTGATTACAAGTATATAAGATTGGCTAAGTGTATTTGGTTCCCATGATGAACAAGCATACATCATCAGGAGCCGGCAATACCTCGACTTTAGCACCAAATAGGCTTGTCAGGCCCAAAGATCTAAGACGTCGCCAGTCTAGCAATAGTTAATGATTGCAAACAAAAATATGTATCTCATATAAACACTTACAACACACAAATAACCATGACGAAAAATATGAATTGCAAGTGCTTACAAGTTTAAACGTTTACAAGTGTATGAGAATAAGTATCATGGTATCATGTTTCACCCCAAATTAGTGTGAAAATATAAAAAGGGGCAAGGAAACTCACTTGACGAAATAAGTATAAGAATGAAGATTGATAATAAACGTTGTTCCAAGATGAACTTCACAAGACACCTAAATATAAGTATTTACAAGATTTGAATAAGTTTTAGTGATTTGAATAAGTTTTAATGAATTAACAAGGACTAAAGTTCAATTGGGTATTTGGACATTTTTTATAAATACTTTAAATACAAAAGTATATTATTTATATGTTTAAATATAGAGAAAGTGAAATTGAATCGTCTATAATAATTAATAAAGTTTAAATATAATATTTGAGTAATTATTTGAAATAATCATGATTTAAACAATATTATGTGAAAAGAAACGTTTAGACCAACAATAATTTATTAGTTATTATTAAAATCCATTTTATAAGAAATTTATTCAAACAAGCTTTGCTAAAATGTTTTATAAATGAAATATTTTATGTAAACTTAGAAAAATTATAGAAAATATTTGGAAGCTTTTGAAAATATTTGGAATTTATAAAAATAATTTTATACATTTTAAAAATTTTCTAGAATTAGTTTTTTTAGGCTAAAACCTTTAAAAATAAAACATGAGGGTGCCCAGGTTCGAACCCGGGACCTCATGCTTAACAAGGCAATGTCTTAACCAGTGAACCAAGCCTTTAGCCGTGGTACATCTTGGTTTTAAATTCTTTTAAACACAAACTAAAAGGTTTCCCCCAAACCCCAAGAACCCTATTTGTTCAAATCCAAAATTGAAGATCGATTCAATGTTAATGCTCGAGTTAATTATGGGGCTTTGATTCCCCACTCTATTTCGAGCACACCCAATGTGTTAAATTACCTGATTTGAATTCGAATTGATGCAAGGGACACCAAGAACAGGTCACGGCTGTACAAGAACCGATTCCAGTGGCAAATGTTGATAATAATTCAATTAATTTTGTGGATGGCTTTGTGTGATGCCCTCGATGCAAAGCCCTTTGCCAATTTCGACACTTGAAACTCGGACGATGGATTTGGTTAAGTTGCGGGTTTGCGAACAGAGTGATGCTTGAATTCGTTGATTGTGTTTGTTTCAGGTGTAATTGATGTTTGCAATCGATTAGAGTTAGATAAACGTTCGATTAGGTTTAGTTAATTAGGTTATAATTGAATTTTAATGACCGAATGGTTAGAGGATTGATGTCGAGCGGTTTCCAAGCCCAATCGACACCTTTAACCTCGAATTAAAGCTCATAATGTGTTCGAATCGGTTTCAGGGTATGACTAGAATCGATTAGGTTAAAAATTTGGGGGTTACAAGTTGGTTTGGGTGATTGCCGGAGGGTCGCCGGTGGTTGGCCGGGGTGCCGGCCGAAAAAGCGGGGTAGGGGTGTTTGGGTTAAGAAAATTACAAGTTAGTCCCTTAGGTTTTAAGTTTTGTTATTTTATACACAAACTTTCTTTCAAAGTTTTAAAATCAGCAAATTAGCCCCCTAACTTTTAAATTTCAAATCTTTTCAAGTCTTATAATTTTTTTACAAATTGTTATTATTATTACTATTATCATGATTATTATTATTATTACCCTTATAATTAGTTATTATTATGATTATTATTGTTATTATTGTTATTATTGTTATTATTATAATTATTATGATTATAATTTATTTATTAAGTAATAATTAACATTATTAACCTTTAAACTAAAGGATTAAAAGTACAAAGAATTATAAGTATAAATGACCCATAAGTTTCATATATGGCAGCAATGGTCCTTATAAGAATAAACGAAGTTAACTTTTAGTTAACAAAAATACGAAATGTTACAGTCTCCCCAACTTAAAAGAATTTCGTCCCGAAATTAAGAAAAATGAAACTATACGAATAAGAATGGGTACTTCTTCTTCATATGCTCCTCACACTCCCAAGTGAATTCAGCGTCTCGCATATTCTCCCAACGAACCTTAACAATTGGGGTTGTTGTGGTTCTAGTCTTCTCATAATGCAGTCCATGATCTCAACAGGTTTCTCGACAAAATGCAATGACTCGTCAATCTGGATGTCTTCCAACGGGACATGCAGACTTTCGTCAGCCAAGCACTTTCTCAAATTTGAAACGTGGAACACAGGATGAACTCCACTAAGGTCGGAAGGTAGTTCCAGTTTATAAGCCACCTTTCCAACCTTTTTCAGGATTTTAAAAGGCCCTACAAATCTCGGAGCCAGTTTACCCTTCTTTCCAAAGCGAACAACACCCTTCCATGGTGAAACCTTAAGAAGAACCATCTCCCCAACTTGGAATTCCAATGGCTTACGTCGCTTGTCAGCATAGCTCTTTTGACGACTTCTTGCCACTTCAAGGTTCTTGCGGATGATAGAAAATTTATCGGTCGTCTCTTGTATAAGTTCAGGATCAGTGATGAAGTTTTCACCAATGTCGGTCCAGCAGATCGGTGAACGACATTTATGACCATAAAGTGCTTCAAACGGTGCCATTTTGATACTCGAGTGATAACTATTGTTATACGAAAATTCCGCGAGCGGTAGATGCGTATCCCAATCACCACCAAAGTCAAGGACATACAGGCGTAGCAAATCCTCCAAGGTTTGGATCGTTCGCTCGGTTTGACCATCAGTTTGAGGTTGGTAAGCCGTGCTTAGGTCCAATCAAGTACCCCAAGAGTTCTTGCATAGACGACCAAAAGTGTGAAGTGAAACGAGCATCTCGGTTGGATATGATGTGCAGAGGTACCCCATGACGACTTACAATCTCATCAACGTATATACGAGCCAACCTTGATGTCTTGTAAGTGTCGCGTATGGGTATGAAATATGCCGATTTGGTCAATCGGTCAACAATCACCCATATGCTATCATGTCCACGAGAGGTTCGGGGTAGCTTGGTTATGAATTCCATGGATATGTGTTCCCACATCCACATAGGGATCTCGGGTTGCTCAAGTAATCCACTTGGACGTTGATGTTCGGCTTTAACCTTCGTACACGTGAGGCACTTAGCTACATAAGTTGCTATATCTTTCTTCATTCCAGGCCACCAATATTGACCGCGTAGGTCCATGTACATTTTATCGGAGCCAGGATGAATAGATAACAAGTTTGATGAGCTTCGTTCATGATAAAGGTACGAAGATTATCACGATTTGGAATCCAAATTCAATTTGCGAAGTAGATCAACCCATTGGGTTTCGTTCCCAATCGGGTTAAAAGATTAGGCTCCAGTTCATCCTTCATTCTTCCTTCTTGTTGCACCACTTGTTGAGCCTCCAAGATACTAGACTCGATGTCACTATCTATTCTCAAGTTTTGTAGCAGTACGGTAGTCTCGTTGACATCTAGTCGGATCTCGGTATCGAACTCACCCAAAGTGTCAAACCATTGACGTCGATCGTGAATTTCTTGGAATGAGATCATCTTGTTGTGAATCTTTCGGCTTAGTGCATCGGCTACAACATTTGCTTTACCAGGATGGTAATGAATGTCACAATCGTAATCACTAATCAAATCCACCCAACGACGTTGTCTCATATTGAGATCTTTTTGATTGAAAATGTGTTGAAGGCTTTTGTGATCGGTGTAGACTATACATTGCGTACCATACAAGTAGTGTCTCCAAATCTTCAAATCAAAGACAACAGCACCAAGCTTGAGATCGTGTGTTATGTAATTCACCTCGTGAACCTTCAATTGTCTTGATGCATAAGCTATGACCTTCCCTCGTTGCATGAGAACACAACCAAGGCCTTCTTTAGATGCATCACAATACACGGTGAAGTCGTCATTTCCATCGGGTAGGGTCAAGATAGGAGCATTGCACAACTTGTACTTTAACGCTTCAAAAGCTTCTTCTTGCTCGGAACCCCACTCGAATGGTTTATTCTTTTGTGTCAAAGAAGTGAGTGGCTTCGCGATCCTCGAGAAGTTGGCAATGAATCACCAATAATAACCAACAAGACCAAGAAAAGAACGAACTTCAGTAGGAGTTGTAGGAACACACCAATTCTTCACAGCTTCCACCTTTGCAGGATCAACGTGAATTCCTTTGCTATTCACCACGTGTCCTAGAAATTGAACTTCCTCGAGCCAAAAGTCACACTTCGAGAACTTCGCGTACAATTGCTCTTTCTTCAACAATTCAAGAACCAATCTCAAATGCAATTCATGATCGGTGTTGGACTTCGAGTAGATGAGTATGTCATCAATGAAGATGATTACAAACTTTTCTAGATAATGCTTGCATACTCGGTTCATGAGATCCAAGAAAACAGCAGGAGCATTGGTTAAACCAAAAGGCATAACCATGAACTCATAGTGCCCATATCGAGTACGGAATGCAGTCTTTGGGATATCATCATCATGGACTCGCAATTGATGATAGCCAGAACGTAAATCGATCTTCGAGAAAATAGCAGCTCCTTGAAGTTGGTCAAACAAGTCATCGATGCGAGGAAGAGGATAACGATTCTTGATGGTAAGCTTGTTAAGCTCATGATAATTGATGCACATATAAAACGATCCATCTTTCTTTTTCACAAAAAGAACAGGTGCACCTCAAGGCGAAGAACTAGGACGAATGAAGCCCTTCCCAGATAGCTCTTGAAGTTGACTAGAGAGTTCTTGCATTTTCGATGGTGCAAGCCGATATGGTGACTTAGCCACAGGGTTTGCTCCCAGTATCAAGTCAATTTTAAACTTGACTTCACGCACGGGAGGTAAACCATTAAGGTCATCGGGAAATACTTCAGGAAAGTCTCATACGATAGGGACATCCTTGAGTTCTTTCCCTTTGACATTCATGTTGACCACGTAAGCCAAGAAGGCCATATACTTCTTGCTTAAGCACTTTTGGGCTTGGGTGCAAGACATGAGTTTAAGTCCTTTGGAAGACTTTTCACCAAACACTTTCAAAGTATTTCCAGAGGGTAACGGTATACGAATGCACTTCTCGAAACAAATGATTTCGGCATGGTGTTTGGCTAACCAGTCCATACCAATGATGACGTCAAAACTTCCAAGTTCCATAGGAATAAGATCGATAAGAAAATCATGTGTGTCAAGACTTAAGATGCAATCACGAATAATGACGTCAACGGTGATTGGTTCTCCATCAGCAACTTCAACGGTGAGAGGTCTTTCTAATCTCGTATGTGCCTTAGCAAGTATGGGTTCAAACTCTAACGAAACAAAACTCTTATCGGCTCCATAATCAAATAGGACATAGGCATAAGTTTTATTAATAAGGAACATACCTGTTCAATTTTAAAGGTATTTAACAATACAATTAACGCATGAAAAGAATTAGATCACACAAGTCAAAGGTAAATTAACATACCATTTACCACATCGTTGTTTGCTTGTGCTTGATTTGCGTTGATGTTGAAAGCACGTCCTCGGTCTTGTGGAACATTACCCATAAGACGAGGGCATTGTGGGTGAAAATGACCAGGTTCCCCACAGTTGTAGCAAACACGGTTTGTGACCACGGCGGCATTGTTAGGTGCACGGTGGTAAGTCGCCACCAAATGACAATATTTACCGCATAAGGTGCAGATACGGCATGGTTGATTCCCCGGATGATGATACCTACATGTTGCACATAGGCTAAGGACCAGCATAAGCCCTAGCCCCGGGCACTTGTGCCACAGGCGTAGCCACAGGTTCAAGTTGTCTTTGGGGTTGTTTGGGTGCAACCACGGCATAGTTGCGTGCCGGTGTAAAATTGCGCTTCTTGTTGTTATTGTTATGAGACGGTTCAGCTTTAGTCTCCTTAACGGCCTCGGTAGCCGTCCTTTCCACCTTCTTTGCACCCTTCACAGACATGGTGCCCGCTCGTATATGGTTCTCGATGAGTTGAGCGGTGATAATGATGGCTTCTTCCAAGGTTGTGGGCCGACTACCCACCACAGCATATTGAATTTGGGGTGGTACACCCATAATGAACTTCTTGATGTTGCGGGGGACGATGTCGACCATGTGAGGCAGCAGTATACTCAACTCATGATGCCTAGTTAAGTAGGCCAAATGGTCACCACCATCTTGCTTCAAGTTCCAAAACTTCTCCTCCAACTTTTGCAGTTCGCTTCTTGGGCAAAACTTCGCGATGGCGATGTTTTTGAACTCTTCCCAAGTAAGTGCTAGAATCGCATCGGCTCCTCAATTTCTCTTCTCGCTATTCCATTAGGTAAGTGCCCTTTGTTGGAGCATACTAGTGGCATAACGAACCTTGAGTGCCTCGGAACACTCACAATTGACAAAGGTGTTCTCCATGCTCTTAATCCACTCAAGAAGACCAATGGCTCCTTCCTTTCCACTAAAACTAGGGGGCTTGCAAGAGCTAAAATGCTTGAAAGTGCAGCTTTGGTTGTTACGTCCTTGGTTAGCATTATTCTCTCCTTGACCATTGTTGCTAGAGTTGGTCATCAAGGTGCTATTGAGTTCAGCAACCATGGTCAGGATGACATCAGCCATTTGTCAAGCAATCATGGTGGCTAGCTTACGGTCGAAACTTCTACGCTTTTCATTATGACGAGACATGCTGGAATATGCAAAATGAGTTAGACACGAGAAAGAGACTAACAAGGATTATCATTCAATAAGGATAAGTGCAGGATCGGTGTTTGTCACTTAAACATAATGTTTTCTCTCAAACTCACCTAGAACAGCACTCGGGTATATGAAGAATCAATAAGAGTTGATCACAATATAGAAAGTAATAAAGAACACTTTAAGATAATTTTCAAGATAATTTTCAAGATACTTTTATATATTGATTCTCAACTCAAAATACAAGAATCTTACAAGCAAATGATCTGTTGTTTTAATGAGTTACAAGGAGAACCTATATATAATACTATCTACAGCCGGATATACTTTGATACCAGCTAGGATCCTATAGCTAAAGTCTATACTACTAGACTAAAGATTAAGGTATCTCGGATAAAGTCTTATTTGAGATTTGGTAGACAGGACATGTCCCTGACTTACCTTTTGTCACCAACTAAAGTTGGTAACATGTACTATCATGAAAAGGTGAATAGTGGAATAAAGTATGGTCAACAACATGGCTCTTTAGGAAGAAGCCATGTTGTATCAGAAGTCTGTAGCGGAGTGTCAGAGACTATACTTATATCCACTGGTTCATAGCAGTGTCTTCCGAAGGTTAAATGGCTTCGGAAGAGTAAGTACTTCCAAAGCCACTTATACTTCGGAAGAGGCTACTTCTTCCAAGGCTTGGAGACTTCTTCTTTTCATCATACTTCGGAAGTGGTCTTCATTTTATTCTTCTAAGACTTGAACTTCGGAAGTATACACTTGACTTCGGAAGTAGAGTTCTGTGTTCGGAAGTTGATCTTTCATTTTGTCTTCGGAAGAACTCTACAACCTTCAGAAGTTCCATCCTAAGCTTCGGAAGCCTTTTGCATGCAGCACCAAAATAACTTAAGTGACATAGTTTTGGTTGCATTAGCCTTCTTCTTGATCCAACAAAATCCCCCTAGGCAAATGCTACCCAAACTTCACTTGTCTCGACTTCTCAAAACTTTCAGCACCAAGGAGAGTAAATATTTGTCTGTCTCTTTGTTCTTCCCTGATGTGGTGCTGAGAAGCTTGCCGATCCCTGGTAGACAGGAAATCCAGACTGTCACCTTGGATAACATGTACCCTTTGTTGTTGCCCTCTAAAAAGAGTTAGTTGATAGGAACTATAATGATATTCCCATCAAACTATAGGTTCCAATTCAGGACCTTCCACCATTTGTAGAAAGGAAGTTGTTAGGAACATTGATCTACGTTTGATTGATTTGAGAGTATAACAGTGGAGAACAAACAATGAATTAGCCAATTCACAAGAACACAAAAGATATTCAAGGTAAGAACAAACGGTTATAGACAGAAAGAATTCTGCAAAATATATTTCATTAATATTCGCTTTCGTGGTAACAGAATGTCACAAATACAATTAGGTCAATACCTTTTATATAGGAGATGTGACGTCTGCTGATGATAGTGACATCTAACAGAATTTATTCAAACTACTGATAGTTAACACAACTACTCAAGATGTCAACAGCTGACATCTTCTTACAAAAATGTTAAGTGTTAACTATCACTACAACTACTGAAAAGAAACTACTAAAACTACAACAACTGAAGAACATGCTCTTCAGTCATTTTACAACTACTGAAACAAAAAGAAAACTACTGAAAGGAAACCATCACAACAACTGAAGAATGCTTCTTCAGCTGTTGTAACAAACTCTGAAGGCTTCAGTACTTGTACTTGAACTTCAGTTGTTGATCTTCAGTACTTTGTTCTTCAGCTGTTGATCTTCAGACTTTAGTCTTCAGCTGTTGAAGTCTTCAGTACTTTAGTCTTCAGCTATTGAAGTCTTCAGTACTTTAGTCTTCAGCTGTTGAAGTCTTCAGTACTTTAGTCTTCAGCTGTTGATCTTCAGACTTTGGTCTTCAGCTTTTGAAGTCTTCAGTACTTTAGTCTTCAGCTGTTGAAATCTTCAGACTTTGTCAAACAGTTGATCAAGTCTTCAGCAGTTGTTGTGATGTCTTTGGGACTTAGAGGTTTTTCTGATCAGGCTCATTGGTTCTTTTGGTCCAACAAACTCCCCCTGAACCAATGCAGCCAAAACCTCTAAACTTATTGAAGATGTCCCACTTATTATGGCAGAAGGATTGGTCTTTTTGTCTTCTAGATCAGCTCAGAAGTGACCCTTTTAAGCACAGGCCTGGGAAGAAGTCTCAATGATCTGTTTGGCAAAGTATGAATGGGAACTCTGTCTTGGGGAACTGGACACAGAGTTGTTACCCCATCCATGAGATCTACTTCCCCACTATGAGTCTGTATGACTCTCTTGTGTAGGCCTCAAGGAAGGTAATTTGTTCCTCCATGGCCAGCTTTTCAGCACCTCCTTCAAATAATGATTCAAGCCCATAGTACTCAGATAGGTATTTGACCTGTTTCCCATTCTTTAGCTCCACAGTTGTTATTATTCTATAAGCAAATTCATCAGGGTGATTACCCTCTAGAAATAACCAGAGCTCATTCTTTTTGACTTCTTCAAGCCTCTATAAACTAACCCCTTTTTCACCATTTTATTTTCAAGCATCTTCTGTGGGGTTGGTTAGCTTTATAAGCTTTCTTGAAGTCTTCTAGGATTTCCCAGGGTGATACTACAAAGACCAGGAGATCACTTCATCTACAATCTTTTTCACCTGGCCAATGTATCTCTATGGAATGTTTTTCTTGTGAATCCTATGAGACACCCTGGGATCAGGCCAAATCCTTACTCTTTCCTTTTGATATTGAAATGTATGCTTAAGAGTGTATAATCTGAGAGCATGCTTCTTCATGTTGATGATAGAAGATGTGGCTTCATATGCTTTGTCAACCCTCCTTAACAATTCCTCATCGTGTTGTTTGTGAAGTTCTTCTTCTTCTAGCTTCACTTTCACAATTTGTCTTTGAGTTTCAGGAGTAATTGTTGGAGAGTGACTTGTGGCCTTCGGCAACTGTATAACAGCTGAGAGTGGCAGCCTATCTTCATCTTCATCATCATCTTCTTCATCATCTTCTAGCCTCAATACCCTTCTCTTCTTCTTCTGGGGTACATCATCGGCTGTTGGTTTTGAGGGAAAGGGAGTTGGTTTGGTGGGTTGTTGTTTTGGTGGTTTAGGTGTGGGAATGTTGACAGGCTGTTCTAGCATTTTGGAAGTGAGTGTGGCTTTAGATTGCTTGGCTAGTTCAGTCCTGCTCCCAGCACCAGCTTCATTCAAAGCTTCAATAACTAATCCTTTAGTGTATACTTCAGACGAATAGATCTTGGTGGTTATTGCCAAGATGCTGTCCTGGACCAAGCCTTGATTTTGATCATTGATCTTCCAAGATATTTTGCTATAAATCTGATCATGATCTCCAGCCTTTTTCTTTCTAACACATCATAACTTGCCCATCTGTTTTGGATTTCTTCAATCTCTAATCTTCTGATCTCAGAGTCAAGTTTGTCAGTGTCATGGCCTTGCCTAAACAACTGATCAATGATGTTATCCATTGATCTGTTGTGTTTGGCATCAGCCTCTTTTACCATCAGCTCCAAGGTAGTCTCCTTTTCATTCCATCTTTTCTTTGATTTCTCCATGTCAGCTTCCTTCTCCTTCTCTTTTTCAGTTTCCACAGCCAACTCCTTCTCTTTTTCCACTACTGTCACTTCTGTTTCTTTCTCTTTCTCTTTCCTCTCTGCACTCCTCTTTCTTTTTGCTTTCACTGACTGAATCTCCCCCTTTTTGGTTGCAAGTTTGATTGTCAGAAAGCTTTTTGCCACAACCTCCTCTATTAAGGGTTGTATTACTGAGGAAAGCCTCTCATCAATGGTTTTGATCGCTTATCAGTGATTATAGGTGTGATGAGAGGTAGGGAATTTTGGAAGATAGCAGCTATTTGCTCAGGGGGTTCTGTTCCTGAGAAATAGTTCAAGAAGCAGAGGCAGGCGGCTGAGAATTTGGGAGTGGCTCTGTGTTTAGGAGACCTTCAGATGAAGGTGCCATCTGTGGGGTTTGAGAGGCAGATGGTCTTTGATCCGCAGAAGTTTTGGCAAGCAGCTCTTTGAGTCTGCTCACCTCCTCTTCCAGGATGGTGTTTTGGGCTAATACATCGTAAAAGAAGCCCAGGTCATCATCAGTGGGTATTGAATCACCTGACCTCCTGATAGAATCAGGATGAACATGCACTGAGTGTAGATCAGTTGTAGCATGTGCCCTTTTGTCTTGGAACTGGGGACTTCCTGCCTCAAGACTATGTCCTTCATCAGCAGTTGCCTCTGGTAAGGTCTTAGTAATGGTACCAACTACATCCTGATCAAGAAAAATAATTTCAGAAAAGTTTAAGTCTTGTTGCTCAAGGATAGAGAATAGTACCTGCTGCCACCTGGTAGACATTTGATCCCAAGAGGATGTCTTAGGAGTTAAGCAAACATTAACCATGTGAAAGATAAGACGTTCTGCATCATGGAATGCTTCTTCAGGATGGTAGAGGCACTGAGGTTTCCCTGATATCCATGATGGGCAAAGGATAAATCAGTTGTGCCCTTTGGATACCCAGCAGGGAAAGTGGCATCATTCAGTTAAGGGTTTGGCGAATGACTTCCGGAGTGATGACCACTTGATGATTGTTGATGAACGACTGGAGAGACTCGGTGTTGTTCTCCCCAGTTAGAAGGGTGACGTTCATCCAAAACTGGTGTAAGGATTCGACATGAATGGTGGGATTTAGAAGGAAGGCCGTTTGGTAGGGAGATTGGACCATTAGATCAATGGAGGTCGAACTTTGTCCAGAAATGTGATTTTGTGAGATAGGCAACACAGTTATGGCGTGGTTTGAGCTGCATGGTCGCCATTAATGAGAGAGAAGTTTCGGATATTTGAACGTTAGGTTTGGAGAGGATGAAGCGCTGAAGGCTTAGGTATTGGGTATTTATAGGGTAAGGGTTAGAAAACGACTGAAGGGTTTGGTGTTAGTCATCAGTATTGTAAACTACTGATGACATGGTATTACCCTTTCAGAAGTTGAAACAGCTGAAGTCTTGGTTTTAGGCATCGGCAGTTATAAAACTACTGAAAACCATGGTTTTGACGTCAGATGTTTGAAAACAACTGAAGACTCGGTTTGGTCTTCAGGTGTTGTAAACAACTGATAACTTGGTATTAGTCATCAGTAGTTGTGAAACTACTGAAGATATGGTTTTGTCATCACTTGTTGTAAACAGCAGATGACTTGGTGTTAGTCATCAGTAGTTGTGAAACTACTAAAGACATGGTTTTGTCATCAGTTGTTTAGGATGAAACAACAGTTGTAGAAACAACTGAGGAGAAAGTTCTCATCAGTAGTTTTCATCAATTCATAGCCTTTCAGTTGTTTCATACTATCCTCAACACTTACTCATCAGCCTTTTAGCTGTTTTCAGTTGTTTCATAGGACATCAATACTTATCTGTTTTTACTGACATCAGTAGTTATAACTACATCAGTAGTTGTAACTTTATCAGTTGTGTTAACAGAATTAGTACTATATGTGATATGGTACTAATGATCATCAGTACTTATATACTGAGATCATCAGTAGTTATCACTTATTCTAGCTGCAGCATACCAAGCCGTAACACTAGGTTTTGGAAAGTTGAACTATCCAAAGGCTTAGTAAAAATGTTTGCAAGCTCATTCGCACTAGGCACAAACTTAGGATCAATCAGACTTTTTTCAAAACAATCCCTAATAAAATGATGTCTGATCTCTATATGTTTGGTCCTAGAGTGCTGGACTGGATTTTTGACAATCCACAGAGCTGAAGCACTATCCATTAATAATGGAGTCTTAGTCTCTGTAATGCCATAATCCAAAAGTTGGTTCTGAAGCCAGAGTACCTGAGAAGTACAACTTGCAGCTGCAATGTACTCTGCTTCAGCAGTGGATGTAGCAACTGATGTTTGTTTCTTACTCTGCCAAGAAATCAAACAGTTGCCTAGGAATTGACATCCACCAGAAGTTGACTTTCTAGTTAACTTGCACCCTGCATAGTCACTATCTGAAAAAGCAACTAATTTGTAAGAGTGTCCAGTGGAATACCATAAACCTAGAGATTGTGTACCTTGCAAATATCTAAAGATCCTCTTAACTGCAATCAAATGAGACCCTTTAGGAGCAGTCTGAAATCTAGCACAGACACAAGTAGCAAACATGATATCTGGTCTAGAAGCTGTTAAGTACATCAAGGACCCAATCATACATCTGTAAAGTTTTTCATCAACAGCTTACCTTTCTGATCCGCATCCAGTTGTGTGGTGTTGCACATGGGAGTAGAAAAGGGCTTGCAATTTTGTAAATCAAACTTATTCAAAAGATCTTTTGTATATTTGGACTGATGAATAAAGGTTCCATCAGCCTTTTGTTTGATCTGCAAACCTTGAAAGAACTGTAATTCTCCCATTGCACTCATTTCAAACCTCTTTTTCATTAATTTGGTAAAATCATCACACAACTGGGGATCAGAGGATGCAAAAATAATATCATCAACATAAATTTGAATAAGTAGCTTATGCTAATCCACCTTCTTAATAAACAAAGTTTTATCTATGGAGCCTCTAGTGAAATTATTCTTGAGAAGAAAAGTGGAAAGTGTCTCATACTAGGCTCTAGGAGCTTGTTTCAACCCATAAAAAGCCTTATCAAGTTTATACACCCATTCAGGATGTTTATTGTCCTCAAAACTTGGTGGTTGACACACATAAACTTCTTCTTTTATTTTTCCATATAAAAATGCACTTTTGACATCCATTTGAAAAACTTTGAGACGGTGGAATGCAGCATAGGCTAAGAACAATCTAATTGCCTCTAGTCTGGCTACAGGGGCAAAGGTTTCATCATAATCAATACCTTCTTCTTGTGAGAACCCCTGTACAACCAGTCTAGCCTTGTTCTTAACAATAAGCCCATTTTCATCAGTTTTATTCCTAAACACCCATTTAGTGCCTATTGCACACTTACTTGGGGGTAGAGGAACCAGTTCCCACACTTGCTGTTTCTTGAACTGAAGTAGCTCAAGCTGCATGGCTTCAACCCATCCATTGTCTCTTAAAGCAATATGATAGTTCTTTGGCTCTAGCTGACTGATGAAGAGAGAATAGAAGCAGAAGTTAGACAATTGACTTCTTGTTGAAACTCCAGCATTGATATCACCAATGATTTGAGACATTGGGTGATTCTTCAGCTCTTGATAAACAATGATATCTATGCAAGTGTTTGTAGAACCTTCAGCAGCAGCAGATGTTGATGCAGAGTCTTGAAAACAAGAATTTGATGGTAACTCAAAAGATGTAGAGGAATCAAAAATCTTATCAGCATTTATTGTGGATGGAACTGCTGAAGCTACAGGAACATCAAGTTTAGCAGACTCAGGCAGTTGGTCACTAAACTTGAATAGGTGAGTATTGATATTATCATCATCATCATCATCAATACCACCAGGTGGAAGACATGCTGCAGAAGATGATTTATCCACATGGTCTGCAACAACTGAAGGTTGATAAGGAACATATTGTAGTATGTCCAAATCAAACAACTCCACAGGGTTTTGTGGAATCTTGTCTATTGGAGATTCATTAAACTTCACATGCAAAGTCTCTTCAACTATCTTTGTTCTGCAGTTGAAGACTCTGTATGCTTTGCAAGTAGATGAATAACCAACAAAATACCCTGCATCCACCTTAGGATCAAATTTTTGGAGTTGATCCTTTGTGTTGAGAATAAAACAGGGACACCCAAATGCTCTGAAAAATGAAATGAGAGGAGCCAAGTGATGTAGAACTTCATATGGAGTCTTCATCAACCTCTGATTTACTAAGGCTCTATTCTGCACATAGCAAGCTGTGTTAACAGCTTCAGCCCAAAAGGTCAGTGGCAAACCAGAGTCAGCCAACATAGACCTTGCAGCTTCAATTAGGGTCATGTTCTTTCTCTCCACTACTCCATTTTGTTCTGGAGTCCTTGGGATGCTAAACTGCCTTTTGATTCCCTTTGAAAGATAAAATTCATCAAGTGTATGGTTTCTGAATTCAGTTCCATTGTCACTCCGTATACACTTGACTGAAAGGGAATACTGCTTCTCAACATACAACACAAAGTTGATAATCTTCTGAGCAACCTCATCCTTTGAATACAGAAAGAAAGTCCATACAAATCTGGAGTAATCATCCACAATTACCAGACAATATTTCTTCTTTGCCATGCTCATCACTCTCACAGGACCAAATAGATCCATATGCAGTAATTGCAAGCAGGCAATGGACTTAGGCTCTTCAATAGGAGGGAATGAGACTTTGTGTTGTTTTCCTTTTAAACAAGCAGTGCAGGTTTCATCACAGTGGAACTCCTTTATTGATAAGCCTCTCACTAAACTATTATGGATCAACTGATTCATGTTTTTGAAATTAACATGACCCAGCCTTCTGTGCCACAGTTTAGATTCCTGAGGAGAGGCTTTGGAAAATAGGCAAGGATGGCCTCTGAGATCTATTTTCTTGGAAAGATTTAAGGCATACACTCTTCCTGTCTTGTTGGCCCTCAGGAGAGTGTGATCATCCAACACCTTATCAATCAAATTCAGAACTTTGGATGACAGAATCCTGCAGTTCTGACTGGTGAAAAGAGCAACATGGCCTGTATCACACATTTGACTGACACTCAAGAGATTGTACTTGAGATTTTCCACATGATTAACATCATCAAACTTTATTTCTCCATTGGAGACAAAGCCTTTTCCAATGATGTAACCCTTAGCATCATTGCCAAAAGAAACAAACCCCTTCTTTCCTTGAGAGTAATCATGAAGAAGAGAGTTGTTCCCTGTCATATGCATAGATCTCCCACTGTCTACATACCAGATGCTACTTTGGCATGTTGAAGAACCCTGAAATCATAAATAATTAGTTAGTTTTTGAGACCCAAACCTTTTTGGTTTTGGGTCTATTCACATCAACAGATGGTAAACTAACAGACTTGCTATGAATAACAGCTAAGGGGATGAAGATGGTGAAGAAGAAGATTCCTTCGGCATGGAATTTCTTCTCTGTGGTTTCAACACAGGAGCATCTAATTGGTTGACTCTCCCTAATAGATGTTGAACCATCATAACAAGTTGTGTCTGATTTTGTGATAAAGCCTTCAGCTCATCAGACACATTAGTGCTTGAGTTGGATGGGTTCCTGTGTTGTACCATCTCTCTTTGAGCAACCTCAGCTGTTGCCTGTTTAACCCCTTTCTTTTTGGATTTCTTTTTGGATTTTGGGGTTACAGGTTTTGATGTTGCTGGTATAAATTTGATTTCAAACTCAGTTTTCATTTTATCCATTTTCTCTTTAATGTTTTCATTATGTTTGAGTTTGGAGCCCTTTTTATACCAGCAATCATCAGTAAGATGATTGAATAAGCCACATATTTCACATGGCTTTTTCTTCATCTTAAGTTGATCATCTGCTGAAGAAGATGAAACTACTGAAGACTTGTTCTTCAGCAGTTTGCTATCAGTACTAGCAGTTTTCTTTGCTTTAGTACCTGCTTTCTTGATATCTTCTTCAGTAGTTTTCCCACCCTTTCTACTTGTAGTTTTCTTTCCTTTATTACATGTAGTAGTTTGGGCTTGTTCTCCAGGTGTTATGACATTCTTTTTAGTACTTTCAGTACTTTGTGAAATATCACCTGGAGTGATCTACTTTGTGATCATGTGAGTGTCAGCATTTGAACCATCAACATCAGCTGATAGTTTCTGAGAGGAATTAATGCTGACTTCTACTTCTGATGGTGCTGTATTAGATAGTAGATCACATAATGAAAAGGATTGGTTATTGCTTTCACCATCAGATTCTACCTCTGCTCTGGGAGTAAAGTCTATAGGAGGAGCAGTGTGATTATAACCAATGCCAAACTTCACATTGGAAGTAGATTGCTTACTAAGAAGCATTTCAAAACCCTTGCAAGAATTTACCCATCGATCACACTCTACCTGGGTAGTTGCAAGTGTTTCTTTGAGGTCTTTGTACTTCTCTAGAAGTATCTCTTCCCTAGCCTTATCATCAGTGATTTGGCATTTAAGTTTATAAATCTCATCATTCTTATCATTAATCACAGACTCAAATTCAGCTTCGCTTTTGGAAATTGTTTGTTCTAGCTCAATGTTCTTGTTAATTAAAGCTACATTTGCTTCTCTAATAGATGCAAATGCGGCTATGCATGTTTCAGAACATAGTTTGGCTTTTGCCTCAGAGGATACCTATGGTGTAGAGGCATTAGAGGATGAAGTATCAGCAGACTCCAAAGCCATAAGAGCTAGATTTCCAAAAGGACTGTCACCACCATATTGACCAGCACCAAAGAACAGTTGTTCATGACCAGACAAATCATCTGGTAAACTGCTCCAGTCAACAACTCCTGGGGTGAAAAAGCTGTGTTGTTGAGGTTGAGTTTGTTGATGAGATTGGGAAGGTTGAGGTTCAGGTAATGCATGTGGTTGTTGTGCAATTGGAACTTGAACCGGATTTGGCTGAGGCAAGTAATAGCAGGGAAAAGGATATGACATTGGACCCTGGGGGACAAAGTATGCAGGAGAAACAGGGTGTGATTGATGACCAGAACCAGCAGGATGTTGCCCTCTGTTTTGTAGACTAGTGCCAGGAAAAGTCACAAAGGGTGCAGAAGAGTTAGATCCAGTTGATCTACATTCTCTTGCAAAGTGTCCAAGCCTTTGGCATTTGTGACACCTCAACTTACTCTTGTCAAAACCAACTTTGGTTTTGCCAGAGAGTCCAGGAAATTTCCTGCCAGTTCTCTTGTAGAACTTCTGAGATCTGATATTAACTAAGGCCATTTGGCTTAGAATATCCATCTCTTCTAAATCATCATCAGCAATTCCCTTCAGATCATCCATGATGAAGCATAGATTGTCACTATTACTGCCAGAATGACTATCAATACCAACAAATGCATGATCAGAACTGTTTGAAGAGAAATCAATATGCTCATCATAATTGCTTTCAGATGCAGCATATTCTGACTCATGACCAACCAAGGCAGTGTTCCCTGGTACAAAGTCATCAGTGAGCTTTCCTGATGATGACAGCTTCCTTTTCTGCTCTATCTCTCTTTCGAATGTAAGCAGTTCCCATGAAGTTGGGTGAGAGATAGGCTATCCAGATTTGCACTAGAGCGTAGGACAATAGTGTATGTGTCCCATCTCTCAGGCAGTGATCTGAGGAATCTGTTATTCATCTGGTTGTTGGTGTATTCCTGTTTCACCATTTTCAGCTCAGAGATCAAACAGGAAAAACGCTCAAACTGTTGAGTCAGTGTCTCACCCTTTCTATGAGAAAATGTCTCATATTGTTGGGCGAGGATTTCTCTGTTGTTTGCTAAGACCTCATCAGTTCCACCGAATTGTTCCTTCAGTGCATTCCAGAGGTCATGAGCAGTTTCATGATGCATAAGCCCTTAATAGATTTCATTAGGCAGTGCCATGGCCAGAATTCCATGAGCTTTAGCATCAATCTCAAACAGTTTTCGATCTTCATCTGAATATTGTTCCTTCTTCTTAGGAACCATTTGATTGGTTTCCGGATTGTTCACCATAGGCTTATGTGGTCCATGTACCACAGATGTCCAACAACCTGAACTATTAACAGACAGGTGATGAAGCATCCTTCGTTGCCATATGTTATACTCAGTCCTAACCAGCATCGGAGGCTTGGTTGAGGAACCGGTATTGTGAGGGTCATTAGAAGGAGTAGTCATCTCAGATTCAACCAAATTCATTAAGCTATAACAGATTTAGAACAAAAACACAACAAACCAAATTGAACCAAGAGAGATCTCAAAATTAATAATGAAAGCGGCAGAAAATCAATAATCTATAACCAGTTCTTGCAAATAAGCTAATTCAATCAAACATAGATATCAAATAGCAGTTTCAATGATCAACTGTTAGATCAATCAATGATTAACCAGCTCTGATACCATTTGTTAGGATCAGTGATCTACGTTTGATTGATTTGAGAGTATAGCAGCGGAGAACAAACAATGAATTAGCCAATTCACAAGAACACAAAAGATATTCAAGGTAAGAACAAACGGTTATAGACATAAAGAATTCTGCAAAATATTTCATTCAATATTCGCTTTCGTGGTAACAGAATGTCACAAATACAATTAGGTCAATACCTCTTATACAGGAGATGTGACGTCTACTGATGTCACTTGATAGTGACATCTTACAAAATTTATTCAAACTACTGATAGTTAACACAACTACTGAAGATGTCAAACAGCTGACATCTTCTTACAAAAATGCTAAGTGTTAACTATCACTACAACTACTGAAAAGAAACTACTGAAACTACAATGACTGAAGAACATGCTCTTCAGTCGTTTTACAACTACTGAAACAAAAAGAAAACTATTGAAAGGAAACCATCACTACAACTGAAGAATGCTTCTTCAGCTGTTGTAACAAACTCTGAAGGCTTCAGTACTTGTACTTGAACTTCAGTTGTTGATCTTCAGTACTTTGTTCTTCAGCTGTTGATCTTCAGACTTTAGTGTTCAGCTGTTGAAGTCTTCAGTTTTTTAGTCTTCAGCTGTTGAAGTCTTCAGTACTTTAGTCTTCAGCTGTTGATTCAGCTGTTGATCTTCAGACTTTGGTCTTCAGCTTTTGAAGTCTTCAGTACTTTAGTCTTCAGCTGTTGAAATCTTCAGACTTTGTCAACAGCTGATCAAGTCTTCAGCAATTGTTGTGATGTCTGTGGGACTTAGAGGTTTTTCTGATCAGGCTCATTGGTTCTTTTGGTCCAACAGAAGTACCTTTGGTGGGAGATCTTTCCTTGTCTTCCTGTCTTCTCAACTTCAACTCTTCAATCTTTGCCTTTGATGTTAACTCAGCTAGATGAAGACTTCCGAGATGATTTCTGATAAGTGCAACAGTTTCAGAGTTGGAGGGGTTGGAGAATGGCTTCTCTGCTAGCTCAACAATGTCCAACCTGCTGGAGTGTAGCAGAGAGGTTGCATTGAGTCTATTAACTTCACCATTCTCCATTTCCATAACGAAGTTGTGAGAAGGTTCATCGAACCTCCACTGGATTATCTTCCTTCTAGGCGCAAGAGACTGACTAGAAATCTTGTCCTCTGCAGGATCGGTGTTTGTCACTTAAACATAATGTTTTTCTCTCAAACTCACCTAGAACACACATGGATATATGAAGAATCAGTAAGAGTTAATCAAAATATAGAAAGTAACTAAGAACATAGAAAGATAATTTTTAAGATACTTTTATATATTGATTCTCAACTCAAAATACAAGGCTCTTACAAGCAGATGATGTCTATGATTACAATGAGTTACAAGGAGAACCTATATATAATACTATCTACAACCGGATATACTTTGATACCAGCTGGGATCCTATAGCTAAAGTCTATACTACAAGACTAAAGATTAAGGTATCTCGGATAAAGTCTTATCTGAGATTTGGTTGTCAGGACATGTCCTTGACTTACCTTTTGTCACCAACTAAAGTTGGTAACATGTACTATCATGAAAAGGTGAATAGTGGAATAAAGTATGGTCAACAACATGGCTCTTTAGGAAGAAGCCATGCTGTATCAGAAGTCTGCAGCGGAGTGTTAGAGACCATACTTGTGTCCACTGGTTCATAGTAGTGCCTTCTGAAGGTTAAATGGCTTCGGAAGAGTAAGTACTTCTGAAGCCACTTATACTTCGGAAGAGGCTGCTTCTTCCAAGGCTTGGAGACTTCTTCTTTTCATCATACTTTGGAAGTGGTCTTTTTTAATTCTTTTAAGTCTTGAACTTCAAAAGTATGCACTTGTCTTCGGAAGTAGAGTTCTATCTTCGGAAGTTGATCTTTCATTTTGTCTTTGGAAGAACTCTACAACCTTCAGAAGTTCCATGCTAAGCTTCGGAAGCCTTTTGCATGCAGCACCAAAATAACTTAAGTGACATAGTTTTGGTTGCATTAGCCTTCTTCTTGATCCAACAAACTCCCCCTAGGCTGATGATACCAAAACTTCACTTTTCTCGAGTTCTCAAAACTTTCAGCACCAATGAGAGTAAATATTTGTCTGTCTCCTTGTTCTTCCCTGAAGTGGTGCTAAGAAGTTTGTACAGATCCTTGGTAGACAGGAAATCCAGTCTGTCACCTTGGATAACATGTACCCTTTGTTGTTGCCCTCTGAAAAGAGTTAGTTAATGGGAACTATAGCCATATTCCCATCGAATATAGGTTCCAATTCAGGACCTTCCACCATCTGTAGAAAGGCAGTACCTTTGGTGAGAGATCTTTCCTTGTTTTCCTATCTTCTCAACTTCAACTCTTCTTCAATCTTTGCCTTTGTAGTTAACTCAGCTAGATGAAGACTGCTGAGATGATTTCTGATGAGTGCAGCAGTTTCAGAGTTGGAGGGGTCGGAGAATGGCTTCTCTGCTAGCTTAGCAATGTCAAACCTGCTGGAGTGTAGCAGAGAGGTTGCATTGAGTCTATTGACCTCACCATTCTCTCTTTACACAACAAAATTGTGAGAAGGTTCATCAAACCTCCACTGGATTATCTTCCTTTTGGGTGCAAGAGACTGACTAGGAATCTTGTCCTCTTTCTTTGTATCCAGCAGAGTCACCAGTATCCTTCTGAGCTTCTTCTCTTCATCATTCAAAGAATCTGAGTTGAGTCCCAGAAGTCTCGCAGCCTGGTCCAAAGTTCTTCTAGGTAAATCAAGGAATTTATCACTTGTGAGGGAACTTGAAGAACATCAACATAGGTGATGTTGACAGAGTCTTCTACACAAGAGACTTCGCTCAGAGTAGTGTAGTTGATGAGCTTCGTCCTGATTGCCTTAAACTCCTCAAGGGAGAGATGTTGAGAAGATTGAGGGGATGGTCTAGATGGTAATTGGGTAGGTTTAGGTTCAGAGGTTCTGGCTAGTGTTTTGGGTTGGATGATGGGAAGTTTAGGTGGTTGAGGTGAGGGAGTAGGTGAGGGTAGTGATGTGGGTTTAGGGGTGAAAGGTTCAGGTTAATAGTGAATGGTAAGGGTGAAGGTTGAGGTTATGGTTAGGTGCTAGCAGTGAAGGTCATCCCTTTTACCCTTCTATACATCTCTTTCCTTTTCCCCATCCGGATTTCAGCCTTAATTTCACTGACAATCCGTTGGAGTGTCCTTTCAGACATGGGACCCACCTGCCTCCCAGAGAATCCATGAGCCCGAAGATAGTCTTCATCCAGGCTTTCTCAGTGACCTTCTTGGAGGCAATGACCCTAGCCTCTTCTTCCTTTTTCTTCTTCTCTCTGGCCTTTTCTGTTGCAGCCTTTTTCCTTTCATTCTCCATTTGATCCTGCTCTTTGTTTTAGAACCAGAGGATCGTATCATCATTGTGTGGAGAAAGTTCTTGAAGTTCAAAGCCTCTGGAGAGTAGGAAGTTCACCCTGTCTATCCTTAGCTGCAATTTAGCCTCCTTCTGTTCTTCTTCTTCTTTCTCCAAGGCCAACCTGGCTTCTTCCTCAAGTTTCAGCCTGGTTTCCTTCTCCAGATCCACCAACTCCTCTAATGGTAGCAGGAGTGTTTCTTCATTGGCAGCTCCTATTTCAATGAGTTGGTCAATCTTCTCCTCTTCCTGAAGCTCTTCTGCAAACATCTTCCTTTTTCCTTTGTCTTTTGAAGATCCTGACTGTGGTGGTTCTTAGAGAGAGGTTTCTGATTGTGAGAGAGACAGAGATGGTGTTGGGATGGAGGTGGAATTGGAAAGTCCTCAGTGCTCACCTCAGATGCCATTTCCAGGATTGCATCTGTGATGATCAGTTCCTCGGACATTTTGAACAGTCCTTCCGCAGCTTCCATTTCAGCTTCGGAAGATTCAGCTTGTTCTTCCGAGGCTTTAACTTCAGCTTCAGAAGTTGGAGGAGATGCAGATTCTGTCCCAACTATTTCAGTTGCTGGGCCATGAGTCCCCATTTCCCCTTAGAATTGAATCTTGGGTTCCATGTCGACCTTAGGTTGACCAACTTCTTCCATAGTGGTAGAAGATGCAGTCAGCCTCTGAAGCTCTTCAGCTCCAAAATAGATCATTGCAGCATCATGGCTTGGCTTCTCAAAGGAGGATCTTAACAGAAACTTGGTGAAGAGTCTGTAGAGATCACTAAGCATCCTTGGGTCAATCTGAAGAATAACATGAGATGGCTCAGCTGCTGAGATGATGGGAGAAGAAGATGTTGAAGTTGAAGGTCGGCTCTGTGGTTCCTCATGTGTTTGTCTTTGAACATTCTCCCCCTTTTTGGTAGCATCATCTTGAGAGCTAGAGGAGCTAGAGGAAGAAGTCAGTGAGACCTGAATAGGTACATGCCTAACAGACCTCTCTGTCTGTTTCTCAGCTAGTTGAGCCTTGAGATTGTCAATCTCAAGTTGCTAAGTGGGAGACCTTGCTTCTAAAGTCCTAACCAAGGATTCAGGTTTGAGACTTTAGATAGAAGGTCTTTAACAAGGAGTTGCATGCTTCCTCATCTTCTTTTGAAGAATCATGGGGAGATGAGGTAACATACCTAGTATGTTTAGCCTCACCACCAGATGTGGTTTCTTAACAAGGAGTTGCATACTCAATGATGTCTCTTTCAGAGTCATCAAAGGGATAGGATAAGGTGATGTGATGGAAATTAGGATAAGGTGATGTGATGGTTAAGTGGATGAATTGACAGTGCCAGTAAGGTTAAAATCAGTTAAATAATCCAACATCATTAACAAAATCTTTGCTTTTTACAGTGTGGGGCCTAATAGATTTACGTTACACAGTAGAATCTCTCTTCCGAGTGGAAAACATTTCCGAAGGTAACTTGTCTTCCGAAGGTAATTCCTACTTCCGAAGGTTAGAGTTGCTTACGGATGGAGAATCTGTAAGTCTCGGAAGTAGATCTGATATACAATCAATCGTTTCTTCCGAGGCCAAAAAAATTCTTCCGAGAAGAAAGTTATCCTTTCAGAAATCTTGCTTCAAAAGATATGAGAATGTCTTCCGAGGGTTAATTTCTCTTCAGAAGGAATTTACAGTTAAAAACTTTTAGAGAGAACTTCTTGTAACAGGGCTTAAATTGTATTGACACAAGACTTACATATTAAAAAGGTTTTCAAAAGAGATTAAATTAATCAATGTTTATCATCCCAATAGCTGTTATGAGATACTTAAATCTTTGTTCATCAAAAGCTTTGGTGAATAGATCAGCATATTGTTCATTTGAATCAACTTTGATTAACTTAATTAGATTTTTCTCATGAATATCTCTAATGAAATGATACCTGATGTCAATATGCTTTGTCTTGGAGTGCTTCACTGGATTTTTAGTAATAGAGATAGCACTGTTGTTGTCAATATGGATAGGAGTACTCATAAAGTTAAATCCATAGTCTAACATTTGATTTTGAATCCATAGCAGTTGAGCACAGCAGCTAGCAGCAGCAATGTATTCAGCTTCAACAGTTGATGTAGATACACAAGATTGTTTCTTGCATTGCCATGAGATGATCCTTCCACCAAGAAATTGACCTCCTCCTGATGTTGACTTCTTGTCAACATTGCAGCCTCCATAGTCACTGTCAGAGTATCCATAGAGATTGAAATCCTTGTTTCTGGGATACCAGAGACCTAATTTAGGTGCTCCTTTGAGGTATCTCAGGATTATTTTAACAGAAGCTAGGTGAGACACCTTTGGAGCAGCCTGATATCTTGCACAAATGCAAGTAGCAAACATGATATCAATTCTACTAGCAGTGAGATACATCAGAGAACCAATAATTGCCCTATAGTGATGTTGATCAGTATCCTCCCCCTCAAGGTCAGGACAAAGATTATGGTTTCTGGGTATGGGTGTCTTGGCAGGCTTGCAATCTTTCATTTCAAATCTTTCTAAGATGTTAGAGACATACTTAGATTGATTAATGAAAAACCCTTCCTTGATCTGCTTTACCTGAATTCCAAGGAAAAAGTCCATTTTTCCCATGGAACTCATCTCAAACTTTTTCTTCATAATGCTCTCAAAGTCCTTGCATATTTGGTCATTTGAGGAACCAATATGATGTCATCAACATAGACTTGAACGAGCAAGATGTCCTTTCTAGACTTTCTGATGAAGAGAGTCTTATCAATGGTACCTCTAGTGTAGCCATTCTTCAGAAGAAACTGAGACAAAGTCTCATACCACAGCCTAGGTGCTTGGTGCAGCCCATACAGAGCTTTATCCAATTTGCACATATAGTTGGGGTGTTGTGGGTCTTCAAATCCTGGAGGTTGGCATACATAGACTTCCCTATCTATATCCCCATATAGAAATGCACACTTGACATCAATTTGATAGATAGTGAAGTCCTTGGATGCAGCATAAGCAAGGAAGATCCTAACTGCCTCAAGTCTTGCAACTGGTGCAAAGACATCAGTATAATCGATTTCTTCCTCTTGAGTGCATCCTTGAACTACAAGTCTTGCTTTATTCTTGATGATCAAGCCTCTATCATCTCTCTTGTTTCGAAAAACATTTGGTTCCTATAGGTACTTAACCAGATGGTAGCGGACATAGGTTCCATACCTTCTGTCTCTTGAATTGAAGCAGCTCCTCTTGCATCGATTCAAGCCAGCTACTATCTTTCAAGGCATCTTCTACCTTCTTGGGTTCCATCTAGGATAGAAAGCATGAGTACAAGCAGACATTCCCTTGATAAGTCTGTCCTTTTGTTCTCACACCCTCAGTGACATTCCCTATGTTCTCTGTTGGATGAGTGTTGTGAATCCTAAGATGAGGAATCACTTCCAGTTGCAGAGATAAACCTAGGTTGGACATATTCTGCTCAAGAACTGGAACACTCTATCCAGCTGCTATTTCAAAGTCATTCAATGAGGACTGATTGAATGAATGTGAAACATCATCACTAGTTGGTTGTGAAGTAGTATTAACAGTTGCCTGTTCCTTCAAAATACAACTTCCTTCTGCCTGGTGTTGTGGTGGATCACCTGATGAGTTTTGAGGCTCAGTAAGTGATTCACTTGTTGAAGCTTCACTGTTCCTTGTTATAGTTAAACTATCAGATCTGTGAATAGTGGAAGCCTGGTGTATTGTAGTACTTGGAGAACTTGGACTAGATCTAGGAAGCTCAAACAGTTGATCATTAGCAGTAGCATCAGCATCATTTTGAGCACCTGTTCCAACTGAAACATTCTCACAAGATGGTTTATAATAGTTTGGAAACAATTCTAAATCAAAAATATGATCAGGGCCATTCCCCCTAACACAAGGAGTGTGCTCATTAACAACTATGTTGGATGATTCCTCAAATTGTTGATTCTTAATATTGTATACTCTGTAAGCGTTGGAGCTAGAAGAGTATCCAACAAGATAGCATCATCCGACTTTTCAGCAAATTTTGCTAAATTGTCCTTTGTGTTAAGTATGGTACACCTGCTGCCAAAGGACCTTAGAAAGCCAATGAACGGTGGCCTCTTGTTCCATAGCTCATAAGGGGTCTTTCCATGTGGCTTAACTACAAGAACTCTATTCTGCACATAGCATGCAGTGCTGACTGCCTCTGCCCAGAATGTTAGAGGTAGCTTTGAATCAGCTAACATAGTTCGAGCAGCCTCAATAAGTGTCCTATTCCTCCTCTCAGCAACACCGTTTTGTTGAGGAGTTCGGGGAGCACTGTATTGTCTGGCAATCCCTTTTGAGTTACAGAATGAGTCAAGAATGAAGTTCTTAAACTCAGTCCCTTGATCACTTCTGATGATTTTAACCTTGTGATCAATTTGATTTTGTATTTTAAGAATAAAAGATTTTAATGTTTCAGCAGTTTCATCTTTAGTTCTTAAAAAGAATACCCACGTGAATCTTGTAAAATCATCAACTATCACAAGGCAGTATGATTTCCTTCCAATGCTCATTATACTTGTGGACCAAATAGATCCATGTGCAATAAGTGTAATGGAGTAGTGATAGAGTTAACACATTTGGATTTATGAGATGTCCTGTGTTGTTTCCTTTTCAGGCATGCAACACAGTTATCTTTGCAGAAAAACTCCGTTTTAGGCAAACCATATACCAAGTTATTTTTAGCCAATTTGTTCATTGTCTTAAAATTTACATGACACATATGTTTATGGCATAGTGTTGACTCATCACTATCAGCTTTGGAAAGAAAGCATGATACTTCACCCATTGGGGAAGCATTGTTCATATCAAGCTTGTACATATCCCATTTCCTGGGAGATCTAAGAAGCACCAATTCTAGAGGAATTGTCATCCCTGGTTTGAGGATAATGCACTCATGTTCTGTGAATAGCATTTGGTGCTTTTGATCACAGAATTGAGAAACACTTAACAGATTGTGTTCAAGCTGCTTGACAAAGTGAACTTTGTCAACTTTTAATTTATCGTTGGATATACTCCCTCTGCCAGAAATATATCCTCCGGCCTCACCTCCGAATTGGATAGGACCTCCATCATAGTTCTGAAACTGTTGAAGGAGAGATCTGTTCCCTGTTATATGCCTGGAGCATCCACTATCTACAATCCAGACATTGTTGTTCTTGTCAAATGGATGTCCCTGCACATAAGATGAGATTGTTAGTTTTGTTTGGAAGCCCAAGCCTTGCTGGTCTTGGGTTCTTCCAAAGATAATGACATGATTGAACCAAATGTTATGCATGGGGTTTAATAAAGGTCTTTGAAGAAGAGGTTTGGGCTGCAGTATCTTCCTTGATCTTGCAGTCCACCCTTTGGCTGACTTGGAGGATGAGCTTGTTGAAGTTTTTGTAGCATTGCCTTCTTCCGAAGCTTTTTTCTTTTCGGAAGAAGCCTTCACCACCTTTTCTTCCGAAGCAGTCTTCTTCTTGGATGGTTTCAAGGGAGCTTTCTTGTTCTTCCAAACCTTAGTAGCTTTTGCTTGCGAAGCCATTTTCCCTTCGGAAGAAGGAGTTTCTTCCGAAAGCAACCTGGCTTCCGAGACTAGCCTTCCCTTTTTCATCACTTGAACCGTTTGAAAAGGTCCAAATGTGAAACCTTCCTTGACTCCTTCTTCCTAACATTATTTGCATAATGTGTGCTTGCAGGATTGTAGTAACAATCTTTTTCCATGTGATTTTCCAGGCCACACATGATGCATGCAATGTTAGTCTTTTAGGAAAGTGAGGGTTGTTGTTTCTTGGGCTTCTTTTCTTCATCAGCAACTTTTCCCTTCAACTTCTGATCCTTTGGGAGGACAGGAATGCTGGTATTACATTCCTTTCTTGAATCAGAAGTACCTAACACTTGGAATCCAGCTGAGATAAAGACACCCTCTGCTTGGGCTCAATTCTCAGTTTGGACTCGGCCGCCTTCTTAGCAATTCTTCTAGCAGCTTTAGCTCTACTTCTTCTGGCTTTAGTGGTTAGGATTTGATCTTCACAAGAGGAGATGGGTACATCTACCTGTTCCTTCCCTGTGGTGGCCTCTATTGATGCCTCATCCTTCAACTCTGGAAAGGAAGGGTCAGCAGTTGGAACCTCTTGCTCATCAGTACCACATCTAGGCTGTCTAATAGACTCATAGGAGTGTGGTGGAGCAATTTCATTGGTTCCAAACCTCCTTTGTTCTGATAACAGAGTTTGGAATGGGAGGATGATGCAAGAATAGCTTGGAAGTTTTGCTCAGAAATAGCATGCTTCCTGGCCTGAGCCTCAGCAATGACAAGCTGGGTTTGAGCCTCAGAAAATTTGGATATCAGATCCTTGATTTGAGTCTTGTAGTTGGTGTGTTCATGTTTTAAAAGAGATACAATTGTCTCTAACTCATCAATTTTCTTTTGATAGTCAGTTTCAACTCTTCTAAAATCAGATTTTAGAATATTTAAAGACTCAATATCAGATCTGATTTCCATATTGTAATCCTGATAAAGTTTAACTTTAGCTATACAGGCTGGAGTGCAGAGATGTTCATATACCTGGGCATCATCTGTTCCAGCCATAAGAGCTTGAGCAGGAGTCACATCCTGTACCATGAAGCTCCAGTCAACTTTTTGAGCCACTGCAGCTGTTTCAGTTGACCTCTTAGTGGGCTTTGAGGTTGAGGGATATGTGGAGGCCTGTGGGGTTCCCGGATTGGTCTTGGGAGCCTTGCATTCCCTTGCAAAATGACCCAGTTGGTTACAGTTGTAACACTTTGCCTTGGTCTTGTCAAACCCAAACTTGCTGGTAGTTGGGTTTTGATGGAAATGCCTTCCAGTTCTCTTAAAGAACTTCTTCGCTCTGTAAGTTAAGAGAGCCATCTGTTGGACAATGTCCACGTACTCTATATAATCTGGACTAAAACACTCAAGATCATCAAAGCAGTATTGAAAATATCCTGAGTGTCCACTTCCTGAAACAAAGGCACAACTTTCCTGGAAGGAGTTGTGTTGAGTCTGGGTGAGACCTTGGAGTCTCAGGAAAAGTGATGTAAGGTCCAGAAGAGCAGGATGGCTGCTGATAAGTCAGGAAATGCTAAGGTTGAGAGGTTAATGAGACTTCAGCAACCATTAAAGCATTGCTAGCAGGAAGACTCATGGGTCTGCTTGTTTGGTGGCCCTTCTTACTCCCCATCTCTAGGCGATATCCATCAAGGATGCCGTAGAGTTCAGTCATGGAAAGAGTGTTCAAGTTTTTTGTTCTCTTGATAGAGACACAGTAGAATGTCCACTCGTTGGTAAGAGCACTCATGAACTTTCTGGTGAGATCTCTGAGTTCAGGAGTGATCTTCACAGACTGAAGGGAAGAGATAAGATCCATGTACCTGAAGTACTGCTGGCTGAGGGTCTCTCCAGCAATATGAGTGAAGTTCTTGAACTGCTGCTTCAGTGAGTCCTTCTTTGAGTCGTTGGAGCTTGATTACATTTGAGCAAGTGCATCAAACAGTTCTTTGGCAGTCTTGTAATGCTCGACCCCACCATAATAGAGTTCGATATTGCAGTCATGAGAATAGTCATAGCATTGCTATCAATGTCCATCTTCTTTCTGTCTTCATCAGAATAGTCCTTCCCAGCCTTCTCTATCTTGGCACCGTTTCCACCAGGTGATGCCACCTTAGGCTTATACGGTCATTGACAATGGAATTCCATAATTTGCTGTCTTGGTATCTAATGAAGCATTCTATTCTTCTACTCCAAGACCTGAAGTTTTCAGGGGTAATGATGGGAGCTTTTGTCATTGTTCCCTTCTCTACCTCAGATTTGTTAAGGGCCATTGAGTGAGTGAGTGGTAGGAGGAGTAAAAACAGGTTGATTTGGATGATGAGATCACGCAATCAAGAGCCTAAGAAGCTCTGATACCAATTACAGGATCGGTGTTTGTCACTTAAACACAATGTTTTCTCTCAAACTCACCTAGAACAACACTTGGGTATATGAAGAATCAATAAGAGTTTATCACAATATAGAAAGTAATAAAGAACACTTTAAGATAATTTTCAAGATACTTTTATATATTGATTCTCAACTCAAAATACAAGAATCTTACAAGCAGATGATCTGTTGTTTTAATGAGTTACAAGGAGAACCTATATAATACTATCTACAGCCGGATATACTTTGATACCAGCTGGGATCCTATAGCTAAAGTCTATACTACAAGAATAAAGATTAAGGTATCTCAGATAAAGTCTTATCTGAGATTTGGTAGACAGGACATGTCCCTGACTTACCTTTTGTCACCAACTAAAGTTGGTAACATGTACTATCATGAAAAGATGAATAGTGGAATAAAGTATGGTCAACAACATGGCTCTTTAGGAAGAAGCCATGCTGTATCAGAAGTCTGCAGCGGAGTGTCAGAGACTATACTTATATCCACTGGTTCATAGCAGTGTCTTCCGAAGGTTAAATGGCTTCGGAAGAGTAAGTACTTCCAAAGCCACTTATACTTCGAAGAGGCTGCTTCTTCCAAGGCTTGGAGACTTCTTCTTTTCATCATACTTCAGAAGTGGTCTTCATTTTATTCTTATAAGACTTGAACTTCAGAAGTATACACTTGACTTCGGAAGTAGAGTTCTGTCTTCGGAAGTTGATCTTTCATTTTGTCTTCGGAAGAACTCTACAACCTTCGGAAGTTCCATCCTAAGCTTCGGAAGCCTTTTGCATGCAGCACCAAAATAACTTAAGTGACATAGTTTTGGTTGTATTAACCAAGTTTAAACGCTTACAAGTGTATGAGAATAAGTATCATGTTTCACCCCAAATTAGTGTGAAAATATAAAAATGGGCAAGGAAACTCATTTGACGAAATAAGTATAAGAATGAAGATTGATAAGATTGATAATAAACGTTGTTCTAAGATGAACTTCACAAGGCACCTAAATACAAGTGTTTACAAAATTTAAATAAGTTTTAATGAATTAACGATGACTAAAGTTCAATTTGGGTATTTGGACATTTTTTATAAATACTTTAAATACAAAAGTATATTATTTATATGTTTAAATATAGAGAAAGTGAAATTAATCGTCTATAATAATTAATAAAGTTTAAATATAATATTTGAGTAATTATTTGAAATAATCTTGATTTAAATAATATTATGTGAAAAGAAACGTTTAGACCAACAATAATTTATTAGTTATTATTAAAATCTATTTTATAAGAAATTTATTCAAACAAGCTTTGCTAAAATATTTTATAAATGAAATATTTTTATGTAAACTTAGAAAAATTATAGAAAATATTTGGAAGCTTTTGAAAATATTTGGAATTTATAAAAATAATTTTTATACATTTTAAAAATTTTCTAGAATTAGTTTTTTTAGGCTAAAACCTTTAATAATAAAACATAGGGTGCCCGGGTTCGAAACCGGAACCTCATGGTTAACAAGGCAATGTCTTAACTAGTGAACCAAGGCTTCAGCCACAGTACATCTTGGTTTTAAATTCTTTTAAACACAAACTAAAAGGTTTCCTCCAAACCCCAAGAACCCTAGTTTGTTCAAATCCAAAATTGAAGATCGATTCAATGTTAATGCTCGAGTTAATTACGGGGCTTTGATTCCCCACTCTATTTCGAGCACACCCATGTGTTCAATTACCTAATTGAATTCGAATTGATGCAAGGGACACCAAGAACAAGTCGCGGCTGTACAAGAACCAATTCCAGTGGCAAACGTTGATAATAATTCAATTAATTTTGTGGATAGCTTCATGTGATGCCCTTGATGCAAAGCCCTTTGCCAATTTCGACACTTGAAACTCAGGCGATGGATTTGGTTAAGTTGCAGGTTCGCGAACATAGTGATGCTTGAATTCATTGATTGCGTTTGTTTCAGGTGTAATTGTTGTTTGCAATCGAATAGAGTTAGACAAACATTCGATTAGGTTTAGTTAATTAGGTTATAATTGAATTTTAATGACCTAACGGTTAGAGGATTGATGTCGAGCGGTTTCCAAGCCCAATCGACACCTTTAACCTCGAATTAAAGCTCATAATGTGTTCGAATCGGTTTCAGGGTATGACTAGAATCGATTAGGTTTAAAATTCGGGGGTTACAAGTTGGTTTGGGTGATTGCCGGAGGGTCGCCAGTGGTTGGCCGGGGTGCCGGCCGGAAAAGCGGGGTAGGGGTGTTTGGGTTAAGAAAATTACAAGTTATTCCCTTAGGTTTTAAGTTTTGTTATTTTATACACAAACTTTCTTTCAAAGTTTTAAAATCAGCAAATTAGCCCCCTAACTTTTAAATTTCAAATCTTTTCAAGTCTTATAATTTTTTTACAAATTGTTATTATTATTACTATTATCATGATTATTATTATTATTACCCTTATAATTAGTTATTATTATGATTATTATTGTTATTATTGTTATTAGTATAATTATTATGATTATAATTTATTTATTAAGTAATAATTAACATTATTAATCTTTAAACTAAAGGATTAAAAGTACAAAGAATTATAAGCATAAATGGCCCATAAGTTTCACATATGGCAGCAATGGTCCTTATAAGAATAAACAAAGTTAACTTTTAGTTAACAAAAATACGAAATGTTACACACAAGCTCACAAACAAGGCTCAAATGGATCATACACACATACATATACACAAACGGGTCAAACACGCACACACTCAAAAACCTGATTTTCAAATGGTTTCCAGCCCCAAATCATTCAAAATATTTAAAGGAGGGGTCCTAGAACTCACACAAACGGCACCGAGAAGTAGAGCTTCGGTTTGACTCGCTTCTCAACGATTTTGGCTCACTCGAACCAACCGAACTAACTTTTCTTCCTCTTTTCTTCCTTTCTCTCTTCTTCTCTTTCTTTTGGCTGAAATGTGAGTATGGGGAGAGGGTAAGGGCTGCCCTCTCCCTTATATACTCTCACTCACCTGACTTTCTTTCGTTGGCTAGTTTGGTCCCTCGACTTAGGACTTTATTTCTTTTTCTTCCTTCGTCGGCTTCAAAATAAATAAATAATCGAGTGTTACAAACAATAAGTTTAAAAGGTTGAAATCATGGTTTTATAATTTATAATCAATACTTTTACGTAATTTCATTTCAGTCATACATTATCTTAAAATATTTTCTATAGTACACGGGGTACTAAAGTGAGTATGGTATATACAGTGTTTCGTATGCAACTTCTTTTTGATTTTGTTTTTATAGTTAATTAATATAATGACCCGCATGTTGCAACGTGTTAAACTATAATTATTAGCACAAGCACAATGAAAAACGTTACAAAAACGATTTCACAATAAAGTACCGTCAACAATGTACTACCAGATGGCTAATGGTACCAATGGTGTTACAACATTAGTAACTGACATGCATGTATGACTTAAGTAAAATATAAAAACCTCTTCAGCCACGTCAAGTCAAAAAACTAACAGAAGTACGTCAAGGTTCCATTGATCTTTAGTTTCTAGCTTCTCGCGTTGGTCATGGAGCATCGAGCTGTATGCATAAATATCATTGTTACAAGTATAATATCCTCTGATCGTTAAGGTTTTGGTTGTACAAACAATAGACTTAATTGTATGAAATTTGTTAATTTTATCAACATATAAAGCACATACCATAATGCTAAAGTTCCTGGCCATTGCAGTCGAATGATTATAAGACTCTAAAGGCTTACAAACATACCTGATGAACCTGTTGTCTACGGTTGCATTTTTAACTCACTTCTTTTTCGCTTTTGTTTTGTGGCTCCGACTATGCTCCATCTTCGTCTTTAAATTTAACTGTATATTTGTATAACATCAACTATAGCCAAAATCCCTCTATGCCAATAATCTAAATAATGGTTAAAAGAGCTTGAAGAAACAAAAATCATAAAAGAAGAAGATACGAGCCGGAGTTAGAGCCACAAAGTGAAAGTGAAAAAGACGTGAGTTGATAAATCAGAAGCGGAAATGACTAACCTTCGGCTTCAATGGCAAAACCTAAAATCGGAAGAGAAGGGGGAGCTTGAGGCGGAAGAGTGATGTTTATAGAGGGGTGAAAAGCGGGATGATACGAAGTAAGTTAGTCGGTCAAAAAGAACACGTGAGACTATGTATCATCCACTTGTACACAAAGCTTCGAAGCTTTGTTCTATGGTTTTTAAAGTATAGTTAACACAAACTAGTTTTGATTTCATACACATGTATCTTCTTTTATAAAATTTGAAAGTTAATATTTGCCTGTTTGTCATGCACATGTGTGCACTTGAAAAAACATGATATGTACATTGTTTTGTCTACAATTGTTCGTTTTTAGAGTTGCTACGTAATTATTAAACTATTTTAGATTTCCATACATGTGTATCTTTCTTTTATAGAATTTGAAAGTCAATATTTTTGCTTTAATTCGACTAGCACATGTGTACACAGTACACTTGGAAAAAGTAAGTATTCCCATTGTTTGGTCTCCATGATAGAGCTTTTAAAATAGGTCGTGGTAGGAGTGAGCAATAAAACAAGATAACTGAAAAAACTGAACTTAAATAGTTGAACCAATGAGAAAACAATTGCATGGTTTTGATTTTTGATAATTGGTATTTGTGGTTAGATTATAGTTGATAGGTAAAAATAACCAAATTAATCGAACCAAATAGAAATCAATATCATCTCTTATAAATAATAGAGTTACTTACATAAATACATAAATTGTATTTGTGGTTGCCAAGAAAGCATACTTAGAAGAGACGGTGTCAAGTATGGGGAGGTGGGAATTCTGGCCCCGGGCGGGAACACCCCCACCCCCACCCCCACCTAACCTGAGAGTTTTCTGAGCCACATGCCAGGTGAAAATTCACCAGGTTACACCGACTCTCGCGCACCCCACTTTTTGAACATTCAACGGTCATATGACTATTTCATTGAAAATATTTAAAATTTTAGTATTATAAATACCATTCGATCTCCATTATTTTACACACTATCTTTATTTTAATTCACTCTCTGAAAACACATCCAGTCTCTTGTTTTTATGGAATCATCATCACGCTCCAACAAAAAACAACTCAGTTTGGAAAGCATTATCAAAAAAATGCCAATTTCAACTACAAGCAGGTTTGCAAGAAAAAAGGCTTTTCACATATGTAGGTGTGCATGATTATTCATTCTCATCCCACATGGGCTAACACTCTGACAATGGGTAGTGAGTCATAACTGACAAATAGAACAAAAACAAATGAATCCCGTCACTAAATCATAATCTTTAAAAGCCTAATTTCCAACGCCAATTTCAACGATGATGTGAACGTAAAACCCAAGATGTTGACGATGAAAGGTAAAAGATCGGCCATAATATTAACATCACAAGAAGAAGTTTGACGAAGATCGAGAGCTTTGATTAACGTCGTAAGTAAAACCGAAGCCAAGCATAGAGCCCGTCTTCAAGAGGAAAAGTTCCATTTTATGCAAGAGGAACAACAAGTTGGGGTTGGATTGACATGCCAACAACAACAAGAGTTGAAAAGTAAGAACTAGTAAAACCTGAAATTTATATTAAAAGACCAATCGGCATATTCTGAGGCGATGCTGAAAGTTATTCTTCAATGAAAGCAAGAAAAAACATAATATTAGGGATGAGAGTTTCTATATTAGATGATAATTTAATGATGTAGTTTATACTTTTCTAGATGTTAAATTGTTTTCTATGATGTATTTTTTTTTATTAATGAAAGTTTATTTTAATTTTCTATTTTATTTAATATAATTATAAAATATGAATGTAAAAACTAAAAATAAAAGCTCAGTTGAAAACACAAAAAAACAAGAAAAAATCGGAATGACACCTTATAAAACTAAAAAATTAGGAAAGCTTGGGAAAATGTGGAAAAAACTAATATGGTGGTGGCGTTGATGTGTCACCGGGTGAAAAACAGAGAAAACAGGACAACTACTAGTGACTTAGCGTCCAAGGTTTTAAATTTTAAATGTTTAATACTTATAATTGTTAATTCGTGATATATTTAAGTTCTAACAATTATTTTAACTAGAATTAAAAAAATGCCTCACTTTCCCTGCATGTGTGTACTTTGGTTATTTCTTATTTTGTTATAATACACTAATTGCTATTTTCTTCAATTTGATTGTGTTGCTCATCTTCTTCGCTTTCACTTTCATCTTTCTTAATTAGTTAATTGTTTATCGTCCTTTTTAATCGAAAATAGTGACTTGTGCTTGAGGAAGACAAGTTGTAATGCGAACATTATGCGCAAATATTAACTATGGACGTCGTTTCACTTATTTTTACAATGACAAGTATTTAGTTAAAGTGTCTGATCCTTTTTTATCTAAAATCGATTCAAACCAAAATCTATTTCATCGATAAAAGTTTAGATCATTGATCGGGTTTACCTTCCTATGTGTGCTCGTGTTGTTGCAATCATTTTGAAGTTCTTGTAGCCAAAGAATACCCTTAAAAGTGAAGTCATAACAATGAAGGTTGAAGTTCATAGAAGAATAATGGTTTGTGTAATTTTTATGCTTAGTTAGCATTTCTAGGTTTCAGAGTGGAGTTTTATTTCCCATAAATATTAATCCTAAATTATATAATATAATTCTAAATTTAGGTGTACTATGTATAAAATGTTTAAATGTACGTAGTTCAACCCATTACATAAATGAAATCATGTTGTATTCGCTTCAAAATAGTTTAATTAACCTACTGGAAAAATGGTCATAATATTGATACAATCGATATAGTAAGATTGAATCAATGCTTGTTCCAAAAATAAGATTATTTCGAAACATACATAGTTGTTTAAGAACATATCAAAATCTAACAAAAATTACATTCTACCAAACATAGCATGTTCAAGCTTCATATACCTAACTGTTCCAAAACATACCACAGATGCAACTTGACAACTTCATTCTCCTTGTCATTTGACTCTTATAACTTGATGTTGCTTGTGATTCTTTTTTTTGGCTATGTTTTGGTTCACTTAACTTTGTTGAACAATCTGACATAGGCCACATGCTTCTGCATTAATGACTCCAGTCTCCAACGTTGAATGGGTACATGTTTCAGGTGAACCAACCTATTATCTATTTAAGACCATGTTTCATTTATATGCAATAACATTTTGGTGAGGTAAGATTGTCAACTCCCATCTCTTGCATGAGCATAATTTTTCAATCATATGCATAACATATTCTCCACAGTGTCTACTAACATGATATTTTGATAATTCATTTCATACCACATTATACTTTGGTGCTTTTTCATTAAGTTAGTTTTTGGAGGTAAAAGTAATTTATGTAATATTTTTTCATTGGTAGTTTCTTTTCATCAAATGTTTCTTCACAAACTCTAATACAATTATAATTATAATTGTTTAACTCTGCCAAAAACCAATCTTGAATATAAGACGACACAAATGTTATCTGAGAAGACAACTTTGCGCTACCTATACACTTATTAACATGTTGGAGCAATTAGAATTTAATGTTCATGGCATAACATGTTAACACAACATTAGTGTCGCACACTAAGTTAAATGGATTAGTGTTTGAGGTTAATTAGTTTTGGCAAAAAAAACAATTGACACTTTAAGTGACATGACTAAATATGTGTCTAAACATGTGCAATCTACTCAACTAGTTTATTACAAACATAACACATTAAATTTATCAATTAAATTGGTTAAAAGGTTGACACATCACATGATTTATAGTTATATAAATATTGATTATATTAGAATTAAACATGACTTGTAACTTTTAGGAACTTTTACTTCATCATGTTAAATTATTAAATCATAACCGTGTCTTATTATTCCTCCATCGTGTTTCATAAGTCAGGTCAATAATCATCTTAAATATGACGTGCCATTTGTGTCACTAGAATGCTTATATTTAACCATTTTTAGATGTCCCGTATCACATGAGGACTTGTCTTTTGTTCCTCTTGTGCCAACATCGTTGGTTATTGATGGCTTTACTACCAGAAGTTTAATAATACAAGCCAACTTGAGAGATACAAATGCCATCTTGTTGGCTAGGGTTTTTGTCAACATCCTAGATTGGCCTTTGATGAGACCTTCCGTCTAGTTCTTTAACCCGCAAACATTTAGATTGTTTCTAGTATTACTATCTCTAGATATTAGCCTCTTCATCAGCTTGATGTCAAGATGCATTTATGAAACTTGACCTAGCTAAAGTTGTGTATAAGATACTAGAAACCACCATTTGGCTATGATAATTTCTATGTTGAGATTGTGTGCCTGCTTCACAAGGCTCTATATGACCTCAAGCAAGCTTCTTATACCAGTATTATTGGTTGCTGTCTATATTGTCTTTATTAGGTTTATTAGCAACCAATTTGATAACATTTGCTTCATGTATCTTTATGGTCATGATGTCATCTACTTTTGATGATGTTCATAATATCATACATATTGACTCATCATAATTCTCATCGCTTGTCGGCGACTCTAACATCAATATACTTTTACTTCTAAACTACACCAACTTCTAGTCCCTACATTTCTTCTTGTTTGTCCCTTTCATAGACTACCACCGCTAGAGGCATCCTAGCTTGCATGTGCCAATACGGTCACGTACTACGTACAGTCATTGTAGCTGTCACACCCTTAAATTTCACAAACGGGGTAATACTGTTAGGTGTGTGACATACTAGGATCTTAGCCATTAGTTACACCAAACGACGCAACAATTACAAACATAATTTTTAAATTAAATAAAGTTTCTTAAAATCAGAATTAAATACGAAACATGAAAATAAATGCGGAAGCGAAATAATACATAATTTAAACAGCGCAGACACGCGCAAACCAAAAAAATATATTTTGTAGAATAATGTAAATTGTTCATTAGATTCTACGATAATGAATGCAGTGTGAGATGTTCCTAATCATGCGCACCTTAAGAACCTGAAAGAAACATGCTAAAGTGTCAACACAAAGTTGGTGAGTTCACATGTTTTGATAAATAGTACATAACACTAAGTGATGCAGTAATCAAAATAATATCAGTAGATAGCTAGTCTACTCAACAAGTTACTAAGTGTATGAAGTTCGCAACCGACGCTGACAACGTAAAAAAATGCCTCGGCTGTGAACACCGGTCACAGCAACAGAAATTAGGTCAATTAAACACCCGTTTGACGAACGTTGTGCTAGCGCGACTAGCCCGGGTGGGGTTTGTCAAACCAGTAGATCTACTCAGAATTACCTCGCTAAGTGCATATATTAACGATTCGAAAGTGAGGACTTAAGTATGGTGTCACACTAGTAAACAAGTGATATTAAAGTAATACTAATCAGGTGAAAATACGTTTAGAACACACGTTTCTTTCACCCCAAAGAAAATAGGTAAAGCGCGGCTGAGAACTCACCTTAAACGCACGGCAAAATAGTAATGCAACACTAAAGCTTAGGTTTCCAAATAACCTGGATTTCAGTTAGTATATAATTAATATTACTTATTAACTATAATCATAAGTATTGTACAGTTTCGCGTTTCACAGCTCGGTTCGGGTTCATGTCAGTCATTAATGTTGCAACCATACTCAAACTCCAAACCCAATTTCATAACATACATACACCCCATATATCATATATATTCACACATTCAATAGACATACACATGCAGATCATAATTACACCCATTCACAGAAATACACACACATACATTCTGAAGTACACTTCGTGCGCCCACTAATACCCCATGCGCCAAACTTGCACCCCTTCATGCGCATACTCGAAGGGGTCCAATGCATTCTCCTTGCCAAACCAACACACACACAATTATGATAATAAATAAGCACACACAAATTTCACATTCATATTACATACATGCACATTGGATACAACACACATGCATAAATACCCATGCATGAACACACATATATACATAAAATCACACACCGGCGAGGACCCAACTACCAATCTATATGCATATATATATTTCAAAACAAATACATATATACTACACCCCCGGCTATTTCCTCTTCAAGCAACAAGCATACAAAACCGATTACATATACATACGCAGCCTACATGCATATATAGGCACACAACGCAGCACACACACACTTATATATACACCGAATACTATATATACATACGTAACGCAACATACACTCGGCAAGACACAAAACTTGCAGAAACACACATAACCTCCCATATATATTTATTTATGCAAACGCATTATACATACGCCTACACCAACAACCGAGATGCAACTGAACCTGCAACCGTGAACCGAAACCAAAAATTGTAACAACTACAAGGAAACTCATACCGTAAGGTTGCTCCGGTCGGTCCTCGCGATCGTCGGGTGGTGTCGATTGCCAAGTGATCGTCGTTCGATGACGTAGAAAGCCACGAGAGGGATCGTCACGTGACACGGAACAGATGTCATAGGCATGAATTCGCAAACGAAAGAAGCCGGGTGAAGCTTATGCCGAGTGAAGGAGTCGATGGCAGATAGTTTTATATGTATATATAACAAGGCTAAGTGATTAAATAAAATATAATAAGGTTGCATAACGAGCGTTAAATTAACGGTGTTAACCTGGAAAACATGGGTGTCACGGTAGCACTCCAATAGAAATGAAAATCAACATGTTATATCTCTTGCAAATCCTACTCTCTAACATAGTCTAGGTGGTGCGGTGGTGCCCTTTAATATCTTACGTTAACTTGTTCGGAGAATACATTCATGGTTTAAAATTTAAATACATCATTTCATACAAACATGACCCATGTGAATCACACATGCATGTCTTGAAACACATTTCCGCTACATTTAACTATTTAAGTTACTCTCATTCACTCATGGATAATAGTTGTGTCCATCTCTGCATAAGATAATAATTCAATTGAATTTTATACAATTATTGGTGCGACACAAAAGGAAAACGACTCTTTTGTGATTTTCTAATAAAATGGAGCCGATAATTAACAATTTAGTTGTAGAGAATTATGATTTATATTGACTTGGTCAAAGTCAACAACCCGTCCCCCTCATCCAACATCTCATCTCCATCATGTAAAACCCTAAAACCCTCACAAAACCCTCTACCATTGTTCACGATCCATCATACCACCACAATGAACGACTAATCACCACCACCAACAACCACCACCACCACCACCACAACCACCTGCGGCCACTATCGCCGTGGCGATCGGAAAATCCTCCACCACATACGCCTCTCCAGCACTTCCACCGCCTCTGCACCACCTGCGTCCTCCGCCTCCACCCCAATCCTTCTGCCCCTCCTGCCTCACCGTCTTCCCCCCTTCACACCCCTTCCTTTGCCCCAATTGCCCCTCATTCTCCAATCCCACCTGCCTAAACCCTAACTACCTTATTTTCAACTCTAAACCATCCAATTCGAATAGTAATAATAATAATGATTGGGGGATTGGTGTGTCTAATGCGAGATTGTTGCTTGCTGCGGCGGAGATATCGTCGATGTCAATGAGTAGAGCTGAAGTGGTGGCGCTTACGGAAGCTGATTGGAGTGCCAAGGAGGCTGTAGAGTGGAGGAAGAAGGCGAAGGAGGTTGTTGATCATGTTCTGAAGCTTATGGAGATCGAAAAGAAGAATAGAATTGATCATTCTAAGGATGTGTTTAATCGTGTTAATCATAAAGGTCTGGTGGATGTTGGTGAAATTGAGGTTTTTGAAGCCTTGAGTGCGGTGAAGTTGGCTGGTGAATCGGTGTGCAGAGGGATGAAGATTTGAGGGGCAGTATGAATAGTTGGTCAAGTAGAGTATCCAAGGTGGTAGAGTATTGGTTTGCACATAAGGTAACTTGTGTCTATATGATTTTTGTAGTGTGTATATAATTGGTTTTGAATATATGATGCATATTTTGACAACACCGATGTTTGTTTTTTGTTATACTGTCTTTATTGTCCATTGTTTGCTTAATTTATGGTATGATATTTGAAATCATGTGGTTTGGAGCATGTAACACCCGGTTATTTTTAAAAGTCAAGATATGAAGAATAAAAGCAAGAAAGGCAATAAGGTCCAAGTGGAGGTACTAAAAGTGTCCAAAAAGAACAAAACTTTCAAAAGTTGGTGTAAAGGTGGGTATGGCCGCCCACCTCACCTCACTTCACCATTTGTCTGGTTTTAGAGAAAGAGAGCAAAGAATACTCTCAGTTGAAGAGAAGAGGAAGAAGAAAAGTGAATTCAAGGTAAGAATTCAAGGTTTTTATGTTTTTATGACTGGTTTTATCCCGGTTATGTGTTATGTGCTTATGGGTTATGTTTGTGCTCGGGTGTGTGTGTTTTTGGTGTTGTTTTTAGGTGTTTTGAACTCTTTGCAAGCGGGTTAAAAGGAAGAACACCCAAGTTGCACCAGGTGAGTTCTAGACCCTGGTTTTTACATGTTTTAAACTACCTTTGGGGCTGGAAACGTATTAAAATGATTTTACCAGTTTATGTGTGAATACCCGTATGTATTTTGTATGTTGAATGTTGGTTTTTGATGGTTTAAAGGCTACTCATGTTTAGAATAGCCAAATTATGCTTAGAACAGATGAGTTTGAGGATTGAGGTTGAAAACATCCTAGAATCATGTTTTACAGAATGTTCATGCGTCTGGGTGAGGCTTATACGCCTGAAATTGCCTTAGAAAGAATTAAGTGTAAGTCATGCGCCTAAATAGTAGCCCATGTGCCTAAGATTACCTTAGAAATGTTTAAGTACAGCCCATGCGCCTGAACAGTGGCCCATGCGCCTAGAAATGTTAGTCGGATGACTAAGTGTAGGGCCATGCGCCCCAATAGTGCCCATGCGCCCAAGTGGCCCATGCGCCTAAGTGTTCATGTGTCTGAATAATACCCATTCACCCAGAAACTAGGCTGGATTTGACTAAGTGTTTCCCCATGCGCCTGCATAGTGCTCATGCGCCCGAAAGTGTCCCATGCGCTCGAAAGTGGCCCATGCGCCTAAGTGTTCCCCATGCGCCTACATAGTGCCCATGCGCCTAGGACTTCGAATATTTTTCTAATTTTTGGGGAAAATGTGTAAAGTAGGCTTTGACTTGGGAAATTCCCGGGGGACTATAAAGGTTGACTTTTGGGGTCATAGATAGTATGATGGGCATGTTATGGATGATGATGATGATGTGCATGACTATACATGATATATGTTATGTATGTATGATGCCCTGTGTGATGATGTATGAATGGTATGTTATGATATGTTCCTTATGATGATGAATGTTTATCTTTCCATGGCTTTACGTGTTATGTTGATGAATGAACCGAAAGTATTATGTAACGTAAAGTGAAAGATAATGAAAGAGGAACATGATGAATGAATGCATGTATTAATGAATGAATGAACGTAAAAAGTCTTGCAAGCAAATGTATGGAGGTCCACACCCAATGAAGGGTGTTAGCTCAACTGTGTGCGGGTTAGCTACCCCAGAAGGATGCACACTGGGGTCCAATCCTTGTGATTGACCATATGTATGGGATCCTTGCCGCTTATCCCAGGTACTGGAGTCAGCTTCGTGCACAATGTTCGGGGTCTATGAAAGACCTCAGGCCCAGTAACCAGCTTCGTGCACAATGTTCAGGGTATAGCATATGGCATTGATCCGGAATGAAAAAGAAAAGATGAATGGTGAATGTACTTGCCCTAGGTACTGGAGTCAGCTTTGTGCACAATGTTCGGGGTCTATGAAAGACCTCAGGCCCAGTTACCCTCTTTGTGCACAATGTTTGGGTATGTACATGTCACAAGATGTAATGAATGAACGAAGGTTAACGAACGTAACGGAAGATAATAATGATATTATCTGTATGTACGTATGATGTATGATCACGAACGAATGAAACGTATAGTATGGACTCTGAAAAGAAATAAATAACGATTTTATGTATGTTTTATTATAAAACTAGAACTCACTCAGCAACGCTGACTTTTATACGTTTTCAGTTGGCAGGTAAACGTTGCTGAGGATGGCACGAGGCGGCTACTCAGCTCTTTTGGACGGCATCCATTTATTAAAGCTTTTGTGATGTAATACAATAATGTAATTTTGTAACCGACAAACGATGCATTATTTTGCAAAAGTTTTTATGATGAAATGAAATGCCATTTGTTTAATGTTTCCGCTGCAACGTTTTGATGAATAAATGCAAAGTATACGTTTTATGTGCGATGAATCATCAGTTGTAAGCATCCCAGGAACGGGGCCTTACAGAGCAGCATAAGGCATGCTGACTAACAAGAAAGGTATGAACTTATTTGCTGTACATCCCATCTGATAACAAGAAACACTTGTTCGTGACAATTGGGTGGTCAGATAGAGTAGGGTATGAATGACCTTGACTAATTTGCTTCTGATTTTTAAATGTGCGCATCAGGCATGCTTTACGTGCGTTGCACAAGTTGCTGTGATGAATACGCATTGCCACCGATGTTGTGATGCGATTCCATGATTCGTAACCGTTGTGGTCTTTTGCAGGGATGCAGTCTTTTGCACCGATGTTTTCTTTTTCTTAATCACCTGTTTATCAAGTTTATACCTGATTTTATAAATTACAAGTGTGTTATTATGTTTAAGTGTGTTATAACTATGTTTTATAAGTGTGTTTTAACTTTTAATAGTGTTTAAGTAATAATAATATACAAATTGCTATGGTATAATTTGTTTTTTGGTATTATTTATTAATGACAAAAGCCTAGCATACATGATGCGGGCATTGTGCATTGAATTTTGGGACAAAAATGTATTAGAGCACCTCATATTTTTTTAAAACCAAGGTTTCTTGAATACCTCTATCTCAAATCTAAAATCATGGTATTAAAAATAGAACCAAGATGGCGGGCCTTGGAGCCTGGTAAGGTTATTGCTTTGTAACTTTGAGTTCATGTGTTCAAGCTGTGAAAACAGCCTCCAGCACAAAGTGTAGGGTAAGGCAGTACACATCAGATGGCAAAGCGATCCAACCCCTTTACGGACCCATGGCAAAGCACGTGCTAAGTCAAGCACCGAGTCGACTTATTTACTAAGAAAACCAAACAAGATTGTTTGGGAAAACTCGAATAAGTAACTTGCAAGAAACATTTAATTATGACAATCAGGTGGTCAAGTAGAGTAGTGTATGAGGGACCTTGACAGATTTGCTTGAATACCTCATCTCAAGTCAAAATCATGATCAAATGTACAAAGAACACCTAACATCACAACAGATTAGTGGATTATTGAAGCCTTGAGCTTACACCCCTGTATTAGAAATTCCCACAAGGAAAAGCTGAAAGAGGTGTTCTTTTCATAAGCTATTGAAAAGTTGAGTGTAAGTCTTCTCTTTTATTCATCTTTTGTATTTGTTTCTATTTGCAATTTTATCTCTTTCACATTTTGATTGCATTTAACAAATGTAAAGCAATTAGATAACATACGAGATGCGTATTAGAATACTGAAAATGAACAGAATGGACGAAGAAAATGAAACTGCTTTGGACGCACGTCATTGTCTCGTTGTTAGAAGGTTGAATAGGACAGAGAAAGCAAGAGGGTTGAAATAAGGCTAACATGTGAGGGATTCATCTTAATATTAGGATTGATCAATTGATATCTCAATGGGCGGGTTACCCCTTAAACCTATACTTATTGCAATCTCCCTGGCATGTTGATTTTGGGTTTATTACTACTATGAGATTTTTTGGAATCTAATTAGGTGTTACCTTGCTTTTTAAAAAAGAATCCTACAATTACTTGTATGTCTTACAATGGTAATTTACAGATACCATATATCTGTGAGCATTAGTAAGGAAACTTAAGCTTAAGAATGTACGTGTCATCATTAAATGTAGGAAAAATGGTGATTTATTGTAGTAGAATCTAGGGCCATCTCTGTATGAGATGGGACACAAAGTAGTTCCTTAATAAAGATTCTACTCTTATCGTCTTTTGATAAAACCATTATTTATTTTTTATAAATCCTTAAAGGCACCTGAATAATCTTATTTTATAACTAAATTTGTTTCTATGTGGTTTTGATCTATACAGAAATCAAGCTGGCAACACAAAAAACAAGATGAAACCTTTGGTTTAAAAGAAGCTCAAGAAGACGCATCAGGGGTACATCTTGGTCAATTGGTCACTATCAAAGTCTTTAGGAGGCTTATATGTAAAATAACTAAGGGATAAAGAAATCATGAAAAGTTTAGTTGATAAAAAGGATATGAGAGACACATCTTCTGGCTTTATATAAAGCTTATTTTGTTGCAAATGGAGCAATGTGCCATGTATGTGATGTGGAATCCTCGCTTTGGGCTTTTGAAGACTTAAACGCCTTAGAGCTCCTCAAGTTATATGGGCTAGAAGAAAGTTGAAGCAAAAGGTGCAGGATTGACCTTTCAAAGGCATAGTTCTACTCCATACACCCAATAACCAGACACCCAAATCAAGGTACTATAGCTTATGTATTATGACCAGAAACATATTCATTACACTTCTTAAAGACTAATAGCTATGTATTATATATCTTTAAAATTTTAGATGTAATCACTATGCATGTAAGTTTCACCCTTATGCCATAAGAGTCAAGAGTTCTTAATATGGAAGTATGATTTCGGGCATGCATATGAGCATCATATTCTAATTTTTGAGAGTACATTAACTGCCCTCATTCTAAAAGAAAGCACATGATGTTATAATGTGCACCATTGATGCTCTGAGTAATTCAATGTTGCCATGAAGAAGTGACAAGCAATCAAGAAAGATGAATCTTAGTACATAAAAGAGATGAGTGGAAAACATGAAACAATGCAAGATCACCCTAGATGGACTTAAGGGTTAGGTTGTGTGTGTTCTAGTGTGGTTGTAAAGTACCTTGGTAATATTACTCTGGTAAAGAAATATGTCATTACTTATCTTAGGCTTGTCATGTGGACTTTAAGGGTATTCATTTTTTTTGCTTTTTATGTATTTTAAAGTAAATAAATAACAAAATGTTAATACTACATTGTTAGATTGTTCCATCAATGTCTTCCCCATTATGTATATTACTATCTACACATGAAAACACACATTTGTGCATACTTGGTCAGAGTTAGTGGCCATGTTTTTCTTTATTCTCTTAATCCTTAAGGTAAATATATTGTCCTCCATCGTTTCTTCTTGCTTTCCTTAAATTTGCATATCAATATATCATCATTTCTTGTTTTCTTGTCAATAATTGCTTTCTTTGATGATCATATCGACCTAGTTTACATAGTAAATTAGATCATAGACAGTGCTATGTGGTAAATAATCCAGAAGTTGTGTCGTTGATATGAAGACAAGAAACAGTAGAGAGAGTAAAGATTGGAGAGAGGATCTTTGGTGAAAGATGGGAAGGGTGGTAAGAGAAAGAAGAACGTGAGTGAGTGAGAAGAGATATATGAGAAAAGAGAGCGAGTAGAAACACAAAAAATAAGATAGATAAGATGAGGTTGATGGATTTATCAAATGCATTGTAGGTTGTCTTAATTCTCTAAACACTAGAATTCCAACAATTTTTATGGAAGATGTGGTTCGCTATGCAAGGGAGGCCTTTATACATAATGTCTCAGTATTACTCACTAAGCATATAAGATTGAGGCGGCTAATTTCATTGATTTTATAAGTTTTTTTAGGGAAATTCTTTTTGAATTTGGGTGTGTGCCATCACTGGTGCTCCGGTCTAATCTCTCTATGGGGTCCTTTGGTCTCGATGTTAATTGGGTTCTTTATACTTGTTGGAAGCTCCTCATGTTGGCAAGGTGATTTGTGTGTAGTGAATGTGCATACTCCTCATGATCAACTTCATAAATTTGAGTTATAGCCAAAGTTATGCCAATTAAAAGCTTCGATTGCAGGAATGTGGATATTTCTTGGTTTTTTCAATGAGGCCCGCTTCTATCATGAATGAATTAATTCGTTGTTAATGTCTCTTCTGTTTGTCGGTTTAATAATTATATTAGCAATGCGTATTTGTGTGAGTTTGTTATGGGAGGTCATAAGTTCACGTATATGTCTCTTAATGGCTCAAAGTTAAGTAAATTAGACCGATTTTTGGTGTGTTATGCCTTTAGAGACATATGGCATAGGCTTTGGTTATGGCCCTTCCTAGAAAATTCTCTGATCATTGTCCTTATATTATTGAAGCCTAACGTATGTGACTTTTATCCTTTCTTGTTTAAATGTTTTGAATCTTGGTTAGAAAGGCCTAGTTTTATAAATGATATAAATCTTACGGTGAGGCAATGTTTCTCGGTCCCCTGAAAGCAAGGTTTATGTTGAAACTTAAAACTATTAAAGCCACCATAAAGTAATGGTGGAAAGATATATATGAAGAGAAAATGCCTATATATAAATATAAATATAGTAGCAATTCAGTTGGAGAAGAAGGTTTAAGAGTTGGAGCTTAAAACGGAAATGCCCCTTTATAAAAGAAAGTAGACTTGATTGTAAAAAAAGCTTTATTTGATTTGAAAGATTAATTGAAGGATGTTAAACAAAAGTCTAAGGAGAATGGCTCATAAATGGAGATGAAAATTATAAATTATATCATGGTTTCATTAAATCAAAATTTTAAAGCATCAAGAATTAAAGTTTTGGTGATTAACAGGAGTTGATGTTTTAGACCCAAATATATGAAACAGGAGACAATGAACCATTTTAAACCCCGGTTCTCAAAGGATAACTCATTTCGGCCTAGTTTCCAATCTCGTTTCCTTAGTCATCTTTCGAGCAATGCGACACTTGACTTAATTGCTCCATTCTTTTGTGTTGATATTATACAAGCAGTTTGGGATTGTGGGGGAGACAAGGTGCTCAGGCGTGATAGATATAATTCATTTTTAAAAGCTTTTTGGCACCTATTTGTAAAGGATCTCAAGGAAACGATGGAGTATTATCACGCATATGGCTCTATTGTATTAGTTGTAATGGCTATTTTATAGCTTCATTCCTAAAACCTTGGACCCATTGGCAATCTTGGGCTATCGCCTAATCATACTGCTACGATGTCCGAACAAAATATCCTCTAAAGATCCAACCATAGAATGAAAAAAATGATTGCGTTGGTGGTTAGCAAGCAACAACTGGCCTTTATCACCGACAGAAACATATTGGATAGGCCTATAATTGTTAGTGATATTATGGTTTCGTTAAAAGCCAATAGGCATAAAGCGTTAATGTATAAAGTCGACTTTGAGAAGGCTTATGATATATTTTGTTGGACTTTTTTAGACAATATCATGTGGTAAATGGGCTCACGATGTTATGGAGGATGTGGATTAAGAATTTTTTTTCCTCGACACGCATTTCGGTTATTCTTAATGGTTCTTGTTGATCCATGAATAGAATGAAGCTACCGAAACCTCAAAGATTCAACACTGGATGCTAACTACTGAACTCTATAGAGTACTAAATCATTGCCGATCGGCACTCAACTTGATAGTTATTGATTAACTGTTGCCCATCGACACTCATCTTGATGAGCTGCTGATTGACTGTTACCCTAGGAAAGGCTACGTGTACCGAAGTACAATGATGGTTGCAGTGTTTTGTCTTTTGGAGATAACATTGTACTGAACCTTCTGATGTATCGATTGCCTATCTACAATGTAAATATGTTACCCTAAATTAGAAAAAAATGTAAAGTGATTTATTCTTAGTGTTTAGCTTTCTTAGTATAAATAACTCTCACTTATTTATTTTGATGTTAGCTTGTTAGCCCACTTGTTATCAATTGATATTTACTTTGTGTAATCAGAAAAAACATCTTGTGTCTTTACATTTACTCAAAGTATCTATGTTTGTTAGTAAGAAAGTTGACTTAGATTACGCATTTATCCACCACTAGAGAAGTCTAGTTAGTCCATAACCCGATCCTACAGCTCTCCTACCAAGGAATTTATTGTTTGTAGAGGTCTCTGACAGAACAATCCGTTTTCTCCATTTTTATTCATTTTAGTGATGGAAGCATTTCATTCTATGTTTTAGTGGCTAAAATCATGGGATATTTGATGGAAAAGAAAAGAAGCAACCAAGATATGTAGAAGAGGACGATTTTTTACGACAAGAAAGAAAGAATACACCCATAATTTGGAGAAGAAACATGAGGAGTAAAGGAGGCGATGTCGCTTGACTTTTATTATATATTTTTCATTTTCATGAATTAAACATAGAGTTAGTTTGAAAGAGTTAGTTTGACACTAAGTGGTGTAATTTTTATTATCAATTTTCCAGTGTAATATGCCTTCTAGTTGTGGATGTCTTAGCATTTAGCTAGCATCATTTTTTATCTTTATAAAATTTCACTGTTCAAAATATAAGGAAACCTTTATGAGTTTATGGTTTCATGGAGAATGACAGACCTAACATTATTCAAAAAACCTATATTTGCACCAAGGAAGATAAAAGGTATACCTTTTAAATTCAAAAATAGTATTCATGTCCGGTTAAAGGATGGTCAATACAATTAATCTCACAATGAGAAGAGTGTAAAATAGTATTCATGTCCGGTCAAGTGTTAGAACACTTAACTGAGTGACACTTGGAACATAAGTAAGTATTGAGATAGAAAAAGAACAAGAATAAGAACAAGATAAATATGGTTTTCAAGAATGTTGTATATTGCTCTCAAGTTCTATTACAAGTGTTACAAAGCATGAAAAGAAATACAAGAACCTGAGATACGTTATACTACATCCTACAATTGGCTATACTATGAAAGCCAGCTGGAAACACTAATCTAGATAACAAGATCAATATACAATCAAAAGGTAGATTGCCCTTGACTTATGTTTATAACATGTCATAGCTCACATCCTAATCTATTACAAAAAGGATAAAATGTCCAAAGTAAAAAGTTACAGCAACAAACCATAATCTATAGTTTACTAAAGCATGAATCTTTTTACCAACTTGTATAAGTTGGTGAGTCTTTAGAGTGGCAGTAGAAAGTTGGTCAGTGATGTGCTCCAAATTATACATAAAAATCCTATCAAAAGCACATCAATTATTCCTTAATATCTTTCTTAAAATGATGAAAATGTACTTAAAAGTCTTAAATTGTGTTTTCAGGTGTTTAAAAAGGCAATATGGACAAAAGAAGCATATTTAGCAAGAAATTGAAGTAATCCGATCTTTGGAGTCCAAGCATGGGGTCGTGCCTCTTTAAGCATGCCCCATGCTTTGCCATAAACACACCTCGTGCTAAATTAACACACCCCCGTGTTTGGACATCTGACAAGGACAAAAGTATTGTTCCATAAAAGTAGACACGGGGCCATGCCCCACTTCCAACACGGGGTCGTGCCCCATTTAGCACGGGGCCGTGCCCGACAAAACCTGCATGTACGAGCCGACCAACTTTTGTAAGCATTGTACTAGCATGGGGCCGTGCTTAAACACTCCGGAAAGCCTATAAATAGAAGCCTAAGTTCACCATTTTTGGCAAGCTTTGGTGGGAGAGTTACTCTGTAGAACTCTCTCGGGAATCAAGACTTCAAGGTCATTTGGAGGCTCGAGAGGTGCATACAACACTTGGAAGAAGCTCGGGATCGTCTAAACGCCATCCATTGTGGATTATCAGTTTGATTGTTCCATTTCACCGATGATTACATATCTATCTTCTTTGTATATGTTGTTATGTTCAAGCTCATTATGAGCTAAACTCTTTTATCATCCTAATCGAATGAAACTTATGTAAATTGTGATGAACTAATGGTGTGATAAATATTATGTTAATGTTATGGTGGTCTTAGGAAAACTATTGATGGGTAGCATCTACATTTGAACGGGAAGTTATAAATTTATGGTTTGTGATTGTGATCGTCATACGAAGTTGAAAAACCGTATGATTAACTTTCATTCGCGAAACCGGTCTTCATAATAAATCCATGGCTAATGAACTAGAAATGGTTATTAGAAATCATATCACTTTAACTTTCTGATCATTTGCGGGTTCCCTTTTATTAGTTCGGAAACTTCAGTAATTGTTACGCTTTTCTAAAATTAATGGTATGTTAGGAAGGAACCTGATCAACTCTCTTTTTCACATTAAGTTATGTTTTCAGAAATCGTATGTCAAATAGGTCACAAAAGATTTACCTACATTACTAGGGCTTTGATCTGAGCAGTAAAACTCAACCTAATAGAATCAAGTCACTACGGCAGTAGGATAGACGAGAAATCACGCCAGCTCATCTTTATAAACATTAACATAATTACATTAATCCATATTTTTAAATCATACCACCAATTCATCACGGTTACATAAGTGGAATCTAATTAGGATGATAACTTTTATTCCCTGGTTTTAAATCCAAACGCTTCAAATCTTAGTTTACTCCTTTCTATTATTGTTTATTTTTAAATCCTAAAAAACTTTCCAATGCAAATTATCATTTTCTTTAACAAAAACCAAATCTGATAGTCAAACATCAAGTTTGTTGAGTAAGCTAGGTGTGTCCACGGATTGATACTCGGTTCTTACTAACACTATATTACCACACGACAGGTACACTGCCTTTTGTGTGTGTGATTTAGTATTAATAATAACCAATTAAAACTGACTCTGTGCAATAAATCTTTATTAAAATATATATACTATCCGCACCCATCAGTCAGCTTTATGAAAAAGTTGATCAGAGAAAACATGTATTATCTGTCTTTAAAAGAAACCAGTCTTCAGTCTTTGGATTTGGAAGACTTTGTCCTTAAAGCTTCGAAGACTTTATATTTAGCTTTGGAAGGTTTTACCCTTAGAATATTTCTATGAACAGTGTAAAACTTTCGAAGTAACTTCTACTCTACACATCATGCATGCATGCCGGAAGCTATTTGATTGCCCTTTCAAGTATAACCTTACAAACTCCCCCTAGACTAATGCTACCAAAACAGAGAAGGGATCTTAGATATTGATAGGCCTTATCCAAATCAAGACCATTCCTTTCTTTATTAATTGGTCAGTATCCCTCATACTCTCATAGTACCTTCTCATGTCATAGAGATCATGCAGAGAAATATCAAGCATGTCTTGCCAAAAATAAATATCTTGACATCCTTGATCTCTCATGACATACCATATGTCTGGACTTGCCGCAAAAGTATAAGACAAGATGGGTCTTCCAACTAGGGGTGTTCAAAACTATCCGAATCTCAAACCAAATCCAAAATATTCGAAAATCCGAAATGCGGATATCCGAAAATTTGGATATCCGAACTTTGGATATCTGAACTTTGGATATCTGAAATTTCGAATTCGGATAGTGATTTTGAGAATTTTCGGATATTTCGGATATCCGAAATATTTTTATAAAAATTAAAAATATTAAATATTAATTAAATATTTCAAATATTTTCAGATATTTCAGATATTTTAATAAAAACTTTGATTATATGAATTAAATTTCAATAAATTTATTATATTTTTTTAATTTATTAAATAATACAACTTTTTTTTAAATTCGGATATCCGAATCCAAATCCAAAATTTCGGATTCAGATTCGGATAGTGAAATCCACTATCCGAAATTTTCGGATATCCAAAAATGAACACCCCTACTTTTAGCTGTAAGAGGCTCTACTTGTGTTGGAGTTGGTTGAGAAGCCTTTTCTTGAGCTACCTCAAGATGCTCTGACTTATCCTGAGGTATGAAGGTGGATGCTTTGGACTACTTTTTCTTCTTCTTCTTAGTGTCCTTTTTCATAGCCATTCTTTTCTTCCTCTTTGATGACTTTTATTGAGAAGACTGTTCTTCAGCACCAAGTTGTTCTTGTGTGTCTTTCTTAGTTGGACCTTCTTTCCTCATATGTTCAAAAGGAGAGGGATCAGGACCTTGCTGTGGATCAGAAGATGAAGTTGATTGTGGTTCAGCTCTAGGTCTAGGTTGTGTTTTCTCTTAGGGTTTAACCTTAACTTTAACTTCAGGAGGAGCTTGACTTGGTGGAGCATACAAGTCAACTTTTAATCTTCTGATGGATCACTCTAATGTGCTCATCCATAGTAGAGAGAGACATTGGACCAAGCCTCCTTTCGGAGAACCCATACAGCTTCAAGAAGCTCATCATCCTCTGTCTATCAGCAAACTTCTTTTGACTTTTTTAGATGACAGCTCGTGAGTTTACAACTTCTTTCCTTATCTTTCTCTTAGCAGCTTTTTCTTATTTTATCACTTGTTATTCAAGCTGCTTAAGATACTCGAATTCTATTTACTCATATGAGAAGGGAAGAAGTGCATATGTTTAATAGAGGCTTGTGGCACTTAGGTAGATAATCATGTTTTGTCTATCTACCTGAGGTTGAATCGATGTTGAAGCCATCCAATTTGATACCTAAGTGTTCTCCACTGCACTTGCTACTTTTGTACCACGGATGATCCTCCTGATTATTAATCTTTATATCTCAACAACCATCTTGCTCATTATACAAAGATAGGAAGATCGGTGAATCCTCACATGCATCTGTAAAGTTTTTGAGATATGTATCTTCTAGTTCCATCATCTATTCAAACATGAAATTCCCACAGGTTGTGGATTAATGCTCTCATGCCATGTTGCTTGATATCAAGTTAAGCACGAACCAAATTAACAGTGATCTAGAATTCCTTGTTATACATTGCGCTTTATTAATGACCAAGTAGAAGATCGATAAGAACATAAAGTGATATGCATTACATCAAAATGTTACGAAGCTAGGGCATTTATACCCATAAATCACAATGGTTACATCGACCCATAATAACTACCCTTTCACTGCTTGACCCATACTTTAACCATATCGACCCTTACATATGTACACATTACTTCTCCCGACCACATAATATATAGACACATATTTAAAGAAATTTGTTTTAAATACGAGATTGTAGAGCCACAAGGTTTATGATAACTTTTGTTCATTAACGTTTTTCTAGAAAAGGAACATGCAGTTGAGTTTTGTTTTTTTACTTGTTAACATTCCAATATAATTTTTTAAATGGAATTATGTTCAAAATCAAATATATTTTGGTAATTTGATACTAGACAAAATCAATTCTTATTACTAGATAAACCCCAACCTATCAAGGATGGTACCAGAAAGCTGATTATTTTCAAAATAGAAGATTTGAAGGTTAAGCGAATCGTCAAACTCTAAAGAAATGAGATGAGTAAGCAAATTCCTAGATAAATCCACCGTTGTAAATTTGTCAAGCGAGAGAGTGATCTTAAAATCGATCTAGAAGCATGTTATTGCTTATCAAAAAATCTACCACGTCTTCACAGTTCCCGAGGTCTGATTCGGACGTTGTGATATCGTATCGTGATGAACTGAATCAATTATGAACTAGCATATTGTCTTTGGTATTGATACATAAGTGCCAGTATTTGGATATAAGGTTTCTGATTTGCTGAATTAGTAACGATCAAAGTTCTTCAACAAAGCACGAAGAAAAACAAGCAAACTATAGTTTTCTTTAAATTTCAAACATTTTATTGTTTATGATGTATTATTGAATGTCATACGAAGTTTGTTATTGCATGTTCTAAACGACACTCAACCCTTATAAAGAATTAACACGTGGTCCAGCAAAGATAAACAGCAAATCCAAAGAAGTTCCATTTTGCCATTACGATCTTCAATTTCTTCTTAATTCATTTCGATCTACCATCAACTCAATTCATCCTCTCTGGTATTAATTTTCTATGTTGTTGATCTCACATCAAATTCCTCACAATTATATCTTCAATTTCATGTGAAATCGTTGCTTTGATTTGTGTATCTAGATCATGAATGTTACTTTGATCATTATCTTATGCAGAAGACGTGTTCATCGATCTCAAACGACTTTGTAAGAGTTTGAAAAACCTGCAATTTGGTTGAACAGTAGCAATTTGGGACGACGACTATCGATTCTTCAGTGGTTTTGGATCAATCATAAAAGTTCATGATTAACTGATTGAGGCGCAATCGAGTTTTGATTCTCTAGTGGCTTTAGTTCTGATCCACTTCTATGGCAGAATCGAAGAAGATAATCATAGACACGGACCCTGGCATCGGTAAACCCTTATTTCACGACTGTATCGAATTATAATATGATCATCATCATTATCATTTGCTTGATTTCAAACTTTTTCACTGAATTTGAATTTGTTCTTCTTTCTGTTCACTTTATTCTGGTGCTGTTTCTGATTGTTTACAGCAATTAGAAAATTAAATAAATTAGGGGTAAATTATGCTAATATTATGATCCATTTGTGTGCAATTGTTTAATTAGATGATGCGATGGCAATTTTTCTGGCATTAAGGTCACCAGAGATCAAGGTGATTGGGCTTACAACCATTTATGGCAATGTTTACACCACTCTTGCCACTAGAAATGCATTGCATTTGTATGCTCAATTCATCTTTTTTTTGCTTGAGAAATTTGAGATATTATCTGATTTCCTTGTGATTTAATGTTTGTGTAATATCTTACTGGAAACTGCTATTACTTTTGTTAAATATATATTTAGTTGGAGGTTGCTGGAAGAACAGATATCCCTGTTGCAGAAGGATCTCATGTTAGTTATATGGTAATTCTCCTTTCATTTCGATTTTATGCACACTTCACACTAAGGGTCTGATAAGTCAGGACAGAGTAAACTGAAAAATACATGGTTAAATATAGCACATAGATTAAAAAAACCAAAAGTTTGCAGCTTTTGTGTTACGAATACTCATATACAAGTTGTATTTGCTAGACTAAACAATTTGATAACTGAATGTCTCCATGATTCTGTCCTCAGAAGAATGCAATTATCCATGAACTGTGTCTTTTTTATATTAACTTCATGCACTTATTTGCTTGCATCTTCTCTTGTAAAAACTTTATGGTATGTGGTATCTTTTTTTGCTCCATGTGTCAAGAAAGCAACAAAACTTCGAGTAGCAGACGTTGTTCATGGGGTAGATGGGCTTGGAAACCAGAACTTCCCTCAGCCAAAGTCAAAACCAATAGAAAAGTCAGCGGCGGAATATTTGGTGGAGCAAGCTAATCATTACCCTGGAGAAGTCACTGTGGTGGCATTGGGTCCCCTTACCAACATTGCCTTGGTCTCTCTTATAACCTTATTTAATTTTTATTTTGTTATGATTTGTACAAGGAAGTTCCGCTTCGTTGAAACACATTTAAATATCTTTTTGCTTGATGTAGGCCATTAAACTAGATCCTGCATTCCCCAAAAAAGTCGGGCAGATTATTCTTCTTGGTGGGGCTTTTGCAGTAAATGGGAATGTGAATCCAGCTAGTGAGGCTAATGTAAGTAACTCACTTTGATAGTCAAATATGCCACTTTCCACTTCTATCTAACTATTAAGAAATTTACTGATAACTACTCTAAACAATATAAGAAGTGTTGCCTTCATACCTATAATGTTCAATTAATGAAGGGCTTCATGAATGTTATGTCTCAAATTCATGTTCCAGAGCAGATTAATGTTTTTGACCAAAACTAATATGTTTCCTGGCTACATATTTGGTTCAAGTCCTTTTCAGGAACAATTGTTTACTTGCAATATATTTAATTTGCATTTAATTTCTTCCGTTGGACTGGGCATGCAGATTTTTGGTGATCCAGAAGCTGCTGATATTGTATTTACTAGCGGTGCTGATATTTTGGCTGTTGGCTCAATGTTACTCATCAAGTTATTCTGACAGGTAATCCTTTTTAGTATGTTTTGAATGCATCCCCATATCCCCGATTTTATTGTTAGCAGGAAAATCAAAGTACAGGAGTTTATGAAGAAATTAGGGGTCATAATGTTATATTTTGATCAAATGGAAAACCATGATTAGAGTAGTACAACATGATAAAATAAAAAGAAAAACTTCGTTAAATCAAACAGACTGGATCAAATCATATCATGTCTGAATCTTTTGCCTGAATTACTGTCAAATATATATCCAATGCTTCACAATGTGCATCAACCCATGCCCAACTTATATAGAAATATAGGACTAATGGACATCCAGGCTCTAGAAGAGCAGGATTGGTTTTATTGAGTTGAAACTTGTGACAAAACCTTTCAGAAGACTCAGACTTAATGTAGCGAGTTTGGCATAATTGACATCTATGCTCTATTTCAAAACTGTTGGTAGTATTAACATATAAGTTATGTATCTGTTAATGGGAGCTTTTTGGACAAGATCCTGGTTGGTTAACCAAAATATGAATCTTCTTCAAATCTATACAAATGAACATATGGATCTATTTTTTAAGCCTAATTATTGAGTCTAATATTCAAAATCATGCCCAATGAAATATTAAGGAGTTTCTCTTGTAAAGATGTTTTGCATTGCACTACCTATAACTTCATATAGTTCCAGACCTAATCTTGGGGTTATTTAAGCATGCGGCAAGTGAAATGAAATCCAAAATTTAGCTACGTACTTACATAAGAAGGCATGTGGTGTAGAGACTGATGATCTTCACTACTACATTTATGCTGTGGATGTATATAGTTCTTTTGATACTATACTAATTTGACGTGGTTTCTTATTTAAATGACTTATTTATTGTTTCTTAAGTTTACATTTACTTATAAGTTATTGGAAAATAACCTCCAAGTTGGGATAAGCCAATTCATTATAATAATTAAGACTTGGAGGAAAGCCAACTACTGACTGTCTATTTCTTCCACAGTTCAATAGATTAGTTGATGTGACAAGTACTCTTCAACATTCCATAAAGCAGTTGACTCGGATGAAAGACAAATGACTTGTTTTCCAATATCTCACTTTTTTCTTTTACTCTTTAGTGGATTAGTTCCTTAAGAATAGTCATGTGCTTCTCATTTAGGCATATAAGTTTGCCAGGTTGTTGTAATTGGGGCTACAAAAATTTTGAAATGGCTTAAGATGATTCGGGAGAACGATTAATGTTTAGGGTGCTCTAAGAAGTGCAAGCTCACTTAAAACGATTTATCCAAATATATGACTTCAGTTGCAAATATGTTTGTAGATCAAGATCGTGACATCTTGGCCGAATCTGATGGAATATTTGCCAAGTATTTGAGCAAGATCCTGGAATTTTACTTTTCTTATCATCGTGACGCATACAGCATGAAAGGTATGAGTTGAGACAAATAAATTATAAATTACTGGATTGTTCATATCATTAACTTTCAATCCGGATTTTGTATTTAAGAAAAACCCATTTGATATTTGGTTAATCTGTTCCCCTGCTGCTATTGCTGGGACATTTGTGTAGGTGTATACCTTCATGATCCAACAACAGTTCTTGCAGCTGTTAATCCTTCATTAATGACATACACGGAAGGTGTTGTCAGAGTCCAAACAACTGGCATCACAAGGGGACTAACATTGTTTTTCAACAAACAGAAAAGGTTGAAATTTTGTTTATTTCTTTCTTATTATTTCATTCTCATCATATTGTGTATCATGACATATCTTTTGAAACACTACCAGAAAGGGCAACATGATCTCTACTTAATATGTTGCTAAATTGTGCTTTATTACTAACTGATATTCGTTATGAACAGTAGACAAAAGGAAAGGATCACATTTATTAATACATTGGGTCGGGTTGGGTTGACCGATGCTTTTATCTCCCTTTTTCTGTTTTACTTATAAAATGTTTAAAGTGTTAAATACGTGTACAAAAATATATTTTGACAATAATAATCAAACTTTTTTGAATGACTTTGATTTTTCGTAAACTTTTAACCATTTGACCTGTTCAACACATTCAACTGTTTCCATTTTAACAATATAATTTTGTCTTCAGATTTCAAGAACAACTAAAGAAATGTCGATTTTGTACAGATACTGCATATTCAAGCTTCTTTCTAGTCTATTTCGTGCAGAAAGAGGAGTTAATTTCATCAGTAATGTCTGATAAAAAAATATATAATTTAGTGCTGAATGAATCAAAGACATACATGTGGCCAGTGTATTCTAACTAATGCTTTTTTTTTAGTCATGAATGTTTTTGACATGTTATTGTTACTATGCCAGGTTTAACGAAGAGACTGAATGGTGCAACAAGCCAACGGTGAAGGTGGCAGTTACTGTAGACGCTACAGAGGCAGTTAAGTTGGTTATGGAACGCCTTATGTACTGATAACATCCTCAAAATTTCTATTTCAAAGCTAAATGACTTATTCGTAACAACACTTAGCTCCTTTTGTTGCTAACACTTAAGTCTGTCTTACTTCTTTCTACAATCTAAGAATCAAGTGTGAGTATAAATAGTTCCGTACCAAAACCGCTGTAGCAACGATCATCATCGTGCTAATATGAACATCAAGCGTAATCTTTCAGATGCATTTACATTCTGCAAACCAATTCCATCCTAGCATCAAACCTTAAAATGGCTTATCTGATGCCAACAGCTGTTGATAACTCAACACTACCCATCACAAGTCCTAACGACTGCATAAAGCCTCAAAAGATACTTCTCTAGTATTAGCTTCAACGTTGTCATTTCGACCATTATCACTCTTATGAGCAGTAGACGATCAACCCTATGAAAAGGGAGGAAGGAAGCGGCCCTGGCGAGTTCCATTAATAAGAATTAAACCACCATCATTCACTCAAGTGGTGGATCCAATATTCTTTTACAAGGAGGTTGTTTTTGGGTAATCGAATGTCTCTTAACTCAGCATCTAAATTTTCAGTTCACGTCAGGTAGGGTCACACAAATAGTGATAACTTTCCATAGAGATTGGTAAGGCTAAGAGCAACAATGAGATTTTTTTAAGGTAATCATGATCATGAAAAGATAAACGTGTTTTTAATAACCATTTAAAAATAATAACTGAGTACTTATCAAATTTGATACTATACATTCTTTTATTTTTATTTTGCTTTTTCACTTTATTTTTCAAATGCAATATGTATAATCAATCTTTTGTAAGTGAGTTTAAAAATCTTAGATTTTTGACATTCGTAATCTTGGTTCTTACTACTATAAATACATACGTATAAGATTAAGTTATTCAGAACTTTTTTTTTAAATGAAAACTCACAAAACTAAAATTAACTACTGCTTATTTTGATCAAAGATTGAGATTAATCAAGGTTGAAGTTGTAAGTTTTTATATCATTAAGGGTACGACAGTTAAAAAATACTCCTTTCCTCTATCATCGGTTACCTTTTTAACTTATGAGAATTCTGATTTTATCAGAAACGAGAATCCTGCAATGTTGTGTGTTGTTCATATGCCTCATTGTTAGTATATGTTATTGTGTATGCTTCCACTGTTCCACACACACACACCACACACACACACACACACACACACATATATATATATATATATGTGTGTGTGTGTGTGTATTTGTATGTCTCAACATTTGAAAATGTTATTATGAACCACCTGTAGTTTTTCTTTTCATGTTATGATTTTACATGTGTGTTTTAAAATATGGGTATGGACTAATTATATTTATTGATATAAGTTAGTTGTTGGTTATTCAACAAAATGGATTCTGCATACGATCATTAAGTGGGAAGAAGCAAAGAAAGCAACGAGTAATCTTCTATTTGGAAATAGTAAAAGGTAAAGTGTTGGGTTTGAATGATAGTTTGTGAGTTTAAATATGTGTAAAGATGGACGATATAATTTGGTTCATTGTAAACTGTTGTTAAACACTGGATGGATTCTATGATGTTACTCTTAATTAAGTATAATCAATATGAA